>CM062820.1:958964080-959269922 GCA_031772625.1 Pinus tabuliformis
TTAAAAAAATAATTTTGGAAATTGGAAATAGTAATTTGTTTTTAGTCAAACTAAAATTAATATAAAATCAATGGAATATCAAATATGATATATCTTTGCCAGTGTCACGAATAATAACGATTTCAATTACACTAGTAGAAAGAGTTATCGTTGTAAGTGGTTGAGGATAGCCCATGGTTACTGATCGTGAAACAATTATACACAATCTCTATCAACTCTATATTTTATTATGATGAAATTGAGAAATAAAGAGATATTTTTCTTGACTCATTTAGATTACTTGTGATAAGCAAACCATATGTGGTAAAGGTTGCAACAAAACTTGAGATACACTTTTAAACCCCAAATCATTTGATTTAGGTCATATAGATGGATAATATGAAAGATCATTATTGAGGTAAGTCGCACAATGCGACAATCCCACCCTACATCATTTGATTTAACATTAGGTCACATAGATGACTAATATGAAAGATAATTATTGAGGTAAGTAGCATAATGCGACAATCCCATCCCACTTAAAGAATTCAGAGTAAACAACGTTTCGATACCACATGAAAAATTGGGGACACAACGAAAGACACAACTACAACTGTTAAATTACAAAAAAAACCATTAACATAAAATCACAGAACAACCAAATGTTGAAGGAGCTGCATACAATTCGGACTATGCGTCCCGACTCTACATTCTTCTATCCCAGCTCAACTATATTTATACAAAACTTAAGTCGGTCACTGGCCCTTCAATTCAAAAGGGTTATTGCGGTGATGGCTCTTCAACTACAAAAAAAAACATTAACATAAAATCACGGAATAACCAAATGTTGAAGCAACTACATCTGCATACAATTCGGACTATGCGTCCCAACTCTGCATTCTTCTATCCCAACTCAACTATATTTATACAAAACTTAAGTCGGTTACTGCCCCTTCAATTCAAAAGGGTTATGGCGGTGATGGCTCTTCGAAAGTTGAACCGATCATGCGCCTCTTTGATTCTGGACAAGTCATGGCGGTGAGGCGCTCGGTGATTAATCTGTCAGGCAGGCGTAATTATTTCCAACACTCCCCCTTAATTACGACCGACAACTTAACCTTGACTCAACATAACTTAAACATGCCTGCTGGTCTAAGTCTCAACTAGGCTTACAATGATTCAAAACTTTGACATCAACTCTTGTGCTAGATTTCTTTTTCCTTTTCTTCCAGATCCTGTATCCTTTGAATTGCTTCATCTTTGCCTTTTTGTTGTAGGCTCCAAATTTCAGTTTCTTCATTTGTTGTTGCAGCTCTACCATCGTTATATCTTTATTTATCATAAAAACATAGAAAATCATTTTAGATTGTCCATGGATGTCTTCTACGTCTTCAAAAATTTGTTTGTATGTGGACTGCTACCACATGTCATATTCTATAGTTTTCTCTACATCATCAATCTTCTGATTATCAATTTGTTGCAACATAAGTTCATAATAGAATTTTATCTCTTTAGGACTCCAATACATGAAAATTTCATTGAAATTTTCATTTTCAATATCATCCATACTACAATATTCATAGCTGCAACTTCTATGCAGGCATCATCAACACATGGTTTTCAAGCCATGCTTCAACTTTAATTCTTCTTCATAATCATTCTGTGTACCTGCACACTGGAAATCAATGTTAGAATTAAAAATATTTGCAGAACCACATTGGTTTTGTTCCTTCTCTGGCTTTTCCTCTGTCTTTGTTTTCTCTTTGTGGGCTTCCTTCTTTGTTTCTGACTCTATTTTTGCCTCTATCTCTGTCTCTTCCACTTGGCTTTCAAACACAAGTGGGATTCTCTCGCCAAAGAACAATGCATCAATAAGATGTTTATGTTGCATCATCTACAACCACTCGTCACGAGTTAATTTTTCTTTATCAAATTCAACATGAGCAATTTCAATTACTGAATCCACTAAACCAAATGCTTCTCCATTGGCAACATTATCTATGCCAAAATCAGTGTGTGCTGATAACACACCATCAACATTGTGATCCACTTTCAAGTGAGATTCACAAAATCCTTCATCTCTCTATAGATTCGCTACTACAGATCCATCTTCATTCTCATCTTCAAGCACTGCTACAACAAGATGAACAACACTACTACCTTCGACTTGATTACTCCCCTTGCACCAAATTCTGCTTCAAGGATCTTCCATGTTTCATTGAAAGTTATAGCTTCTACTACCTTGCACAAAAACTTCTCATCCAATCCTTGTTTTATAAAATTTAATGCTAAATCATCACATACTTCATCATATGGGTTATTAGACCAATGTTCAATTAAGTCTTTAGCTCGAAGAAAAGTAAGCATTCTAATAACCCATAAATCAAAATATTTACTAGTAAACATAGGTGGTGGTAGCAGATCAAAGCTACATCAATCACATTCGATTTATTCTTTGTCTTCTATTAGACTTTTCAACCTCTTTACCTTTCCCATTTGTTTAATAAAAACACTACGGGTTCCATTGTTGGAAATAATAATCCCAACCACCGCAATAAACAGCCGGACAACAACCATACATGTCAGACACTTTTGCAGCCATACATGTCAGACGCTTTTGCAGGTTGTGTCTCTGCTTGAAGACATTTTTGCAGGTTGTGTCTCAACGTGAAGATAGAAGGACCGAAGCCAGACGCGAACCATTAAGAAACTTAGAAAAGGCATTTAAAAAATTTATGTACTTAGGTAAACTGATATGGGCAAGCATTAATTCAACAACCTTGCCCACACTCTAGAAACACCTGCGCAACTTTGATCACACTCAACAACATCAAAATTAATTTCGCTCTGTCATGAATTAAATGTAAAATTGTATGTTGAGTTAAATATGAATGTAAAATCCATTTTGATGGGAGGGGTAGAAGAGTAAGACTGTGTAGAGAGGTTAGAGAGTAAGAAGTAAGAAAAGAGCGCAAGTCTCTGTGGAGAAAATAGTGGAGCAATTTTTGGTGGGCATGTGAAAACAACAGTTTACTCTGTTTCACTGTGTCTTACTCCGCATAAGTTTAAATCTCTGTGAAATTTTTATTTTACTTTGTAAATGAGCTGCAGTCTCATGTAGATGTATTTTTCATGTTCAAGAAATGAATATTAAGTTTTAGTGTGTTGCTCCAAACCTATCATGTTATATTTCCTGTGAGTATTCATTAAGTCTCTGGAATAGTTCCGCGGTGCGCAAAATTCAAGACTGTGAAATAGCCTTGCATTGTGCGAAGGTAGCCCCGTGAAATCGGCTTTGCGGTGCCTGAACGTAGTTTCGCGAAAGTTATAACTCTCTGCCTCTCCCCTCCATGAAAATGAAAATAAAATTTGCGAAATTTTTTTACAACATGGTATCAGAGCAGGTTAAACTCTGTTAGTGTAAAAACAAGTGTTTTTACTAATAGTGAAAATTGTTTTGAGCGCGGATTGTGTTTAACATATTTACCAGTAGGTAGAAAGTTTGTTTTTACACTTAGAAATGGCAACATCAAGCAAAATCTTGACTAATCCTCAAATACCTCAGTTAAATGGCAAAAATTATGATTATTGGGCTATTACAATGAAGACCCTATTTTCTTCTCAAGACATTTGGGATTTGGTGGAGAATGGTTTTCAAGAACTAGTAGATGCTGCAGCATACAATGCTTTATCTCAACAAGAAAGAGATGTGTTAAGGGACAACATGAAGAAGGATTCAAAAACCCTGTTTTATATTTTCCAAGTGGTTCATGAAAGTATTTTCCCAAGGGTTGCAGCAGCAACGAAGTCCAAGCAAGCATGGGACATCTTCCAGAGAGCCTACCAAGGCATGGCAAAAGTCAAGATAGCAAAGCTACAAATGTTGAGGAGAGATTTTGAAACAATTTGTATGAAAGAGTCTGATAATATAGACTCGTTTTTTACACATGTAAGTGCACTGGTTACTTAAATCAGGTCTCATGGTGAGACACTTGAGGAAAGAAGAATAGTTAAGAAAGTTTTGAGAAGTCTGCCAGCAAGGTTTGAGGCCATTGTTGTGGCCATAGAAGAGACAAAGGATCTCTCACAGTTCACATTGGATGAGCTTAATGCATCACTAATTTCTCATGAACATAGATTGAATAGAGCAGCAAGCTCCTCATTAGAGCATGCCTTCAAGACACAAGTATCATTTGGTCAAGGTCGAGGCAGAGGAAGATCATATGCTAGAGGAAGAGGAAGAAGCCCACACAGAGGTGGAAGAAGCAGCGCTTCAAGCTCAAATGGAAGAGGCAACAATCAAAATCCAAGTCAAGGCCCAAGCCAAAATCAAGCACAAGGTTAGAGGTATGATAAATCTCAAGTTCAATGTCATCACTGTAAGAAGTATGGTCATTATGCAAATGAATGTAGAAAGAAGCAATATGATATTAGTAACAAACCAAGTGTAAATTTCACAAGAGAAAATCAGAACCATGATAGCATGTTTTTAGCTTGTAATGTAGCACAAGAAAAACAGAGTGATATATGGTATCTAGATTCAGGGTGTAGCAACCACATGTCAGGAAACATAGAAATGTTTTCTGATCTAGATGAAAGTGTGAAATCTAAAGTGACATTAGGGACTGATAGCAAAGTCTCTGTCATGGGAAAAGGAAGAGTTAATATCCTAACAAAGAAGGGGGAGAAGAAATACATCTCTGATGTTTACTTTGTCCCCAGTTTGAAACATAATCTCATGAGCGTTGGACAGCTCACGCAGAAAGGCTACAATGTCTTCTTAAAAAATGATGTGTGTACAATTTTGGATAGGCCTCCAAGCAGACAGTTGATTGCAAAGGTTCAGATGACAGACAATAGAATGTTTCCCCTAAAAATAATATCAGATTTGCAGAAAGAAGGTGCACAAGCACAACTATCTATGAACTCTAAAGAAAAGGAAAGAAAAGGGGCAGCTGTCACACAAGTAAACTTTCAAGCAGAGGTAAAAGATGAAAACTGGTTATGGCACTTGAGATTTGGACATCTCAACTTTGGAGGTTTGAATTTGCTACATAGGAAAGGCATGGTGAAGGGTTTACCACTCATAGAAAAACCAGACAACATATGTGAAGGATGTATCTTGGGCAAGCAATATAGAGATACATTTTCAGCAGGAAAGTCAGTGAAGGCAAAGGCACCTTTGGAGATTGTCCACGCAGACCTATGTGGACCAATGCAGACACCATCAATTGGTGGCAGCCACTATGTATTGACATTCATAGATGACTACACAAGGAAGACATGGGTCTTTCTCCTAAAACAGAAAAACGAAGTGTTTGAGCGCTTTCACCAATACAAGGCTCTTGTTGAAAAGAAAAGCGGACATTTCATCAAAGTCCTTAGGACAGACAGAGGTGGAGAATACATCTCAAACAACTTCCTTCAATTTTCTAGGGAGCATGGAATTCACAAGCAGTTTACAACAAGATATACGCCATAGCAAAATGGTGTGGCAGAAAAGAAGAATAGGACCATTATGGAGATGACAAGGAGAATGTTAAAGGCAAAGCATTTGCCAAATGACTATTGGGCTGAAGCTGTCGCTTGTGCAACATATATCTTGAATAGATTTCTAACCAAAAGTGTCCAGAACATTGTTCCTGAAGAGGCATGGAGTGGAAGAAAACAAAATGTCACTCACATGAAAGTTTTTGGATGTGTGGCTTATGCACATGTCCCGAATGAGTTGAGAAAGAAGTTGGACAACAATGGGGAGAAATTCATATTTGTTGGATATAGTGATGAATCTAAGACATACAAACTCTACAATCCATTAACCAAGAAGGTCATAATCAACAGAGATGTGCAGTTCATAGAAGAGGAGGCATGGGATGGAAGTTTAGAAAAGACAATCAATGTCAAAGCATGCATACCACATGAAGACAAAGAGGAATTAACAACACCAAGTAATTCTTCAATAGTGACTCCCTCTACTCCTATTCAAGCGCAGCAAAGCAGGCAGCAAGCAACGCCATCAACAAATAACAGGACAGTTTCGCGCAGCCAAGCAAATGCTTCTCCAAGCACACTGCAAAGCGCGACACCAAGTGACATATCAAGTCCATCTTCAACAAGCACAAGAAGGCCAAAATTCAGAAATTTAAATGAAATTTATGAGCAAGATGAAGTTGATAGTGGGGTGGGTCTAAATTCCTTATTTGCATTATTTTGTCATGTAGATGATCCAATTCATTTTGAAGATGCAGTCAAAGAAGAAAAATGGGTTGCGGCAATGGAGGAAGAAATAGAAGCAATTGAAAGGAATGATACATGGGAGTTAGTGAGCCTTTCGAAAGGAAAACATGTCATTGGAGTGAAGTGGGTTTATAAGACCAAAAACAACATTGAGGGAAAGATTGAAAGGCACAAAGCAAGGCTAGTTGTCAAAGGATACAAGCAACAGCATGGAAGAGATTACGCGGAAATGTTCGCGCCAGTCGCGTGAATGGAGACAGTGCGCACAGTGGTGGCGATTTTCGCGCAACATAAATGGATAGTGTATCAAATGGACGTAAAGTCAGCGTTCTTGAATGGAGTGCTGAAAGAGGAAGTGTATGTCGTGCAACCGCATGGTTATGAAATTGAAGGACAAGAAGACAAAGTATATCGGTTGAAGAAAGCTCTTTATGGATTGAAGTAAGCACCGTGCACATAGTACAACAAGATAGATGCTTACTTGTTGGACAATGGTTTCGACAAATGTGACAGTGAGCCTACTCTCTACATCAAAGAGAGCGAAGAAATTTTGGAGAGGTTTAAAATGCAAAACAACAAGTGCGCACCAACTCCAACTGTCATAGGGTTGAAGTTGAGCAAAGAAGATTACAGCAGCAATGTCAATCCAACATTATACAAAAGCATGATAGGCAGCCTGATGTATTTGATCGCCACTAGGCCAGATATAATGTATGCAGTAAGTTTGGTGTCAAGGTTGATGGAGATACCCAAGGAGACACATTGGCAAGCAACGAAAAGGATTCTGAGGTATGTCAATGGGACAAAACAGTATGGCGTTTTGTACACAGCAACCAGTGATTTCAGGCTGGTTGGTTACATTGATAGTGATTGGGCAGGTAGTGTCAATGACAGAAAGAGCACATCAGGATATGTTTTTCATTTGGGTTCTGGAGCCATTTCATGGGCTTCCAAGAAGTAGCCAATAGTGTCACTGTCAATAGCAGAAGCTGAATATGTCGCAGCAACAACAACAGCGTGTCAGGCAGTTTCGATGAGAAGGATGTTGAGGGATCTTCGTCATGACCAAGAGGGCGCGACAACTATTTTTTGCGACAACACCTCAGCAATTGCATTGTCAAAGAATTCTGTCTTCCACAAAAGGACCAAGCATATTGATGCTAAATATCATTTTATTAGAGAGTTGATTAACAATGATGAAATTGTGTTGCAACACTGCAAGTCACAGGAACAACTTGCTGATATTTTCACAAAGCCATTGGTAGGAGAAAATTTTGTTTATCTCAGAAACTGTTTGGGAATTGTCAATGGTGGCAGTTGTGATTAAGGGGGAGTGTTGGAAATAATAATCCCAACCACCGCAATAAACAGCCGGACAACAACCATACATGTCAGACACTTTTGCAGCCATACATGTCAGACACTTTTGCAGGTTGCGTCTCTGCTTGAAGACATTTTTGCAGGTTGCATCTCAGCGTGAAGATAGAAGGACCGAAGCCAGACGCGAACCATTCAGAAACTCAGAAAAGACATTTAAAGAATTTATGTACTTAGGTAAACTGATATGGGCAAGCATTAATTCAACAACCTTGCCCACACTCCAGAAACACCTGCGCGACTTTGATCACACTCAACAACAACATCAAAATTAATTTCGCTCTGTCATGAATTAAATGTAAAATTGTCTGTTGAGTTAAATATGAATGTAAAATCCATTTTGATGGTAGGGGTAGAAGAGTAAGACTGTGTAGAGAGGTTAGAGAGTAAGAAGTAAGAAAAGAGCGCAAGTCTCTATGGAGAAAATTGTGGAGCAATTTTTGGTGGGCGCGTGAAAACAACAGTTACTCTGTTTTAGTGTGTGTTAAGTTTAAATCTCTGTAAAATTTTTATTTTACTTTGTAAATGAGCTGCAGTCTCATGTAGATGTATTTTTCATGTTCAAGAAATGAATATTAAGTTTTAGTGTGTTGCTCCAAACCTATCATGTTATATTTCTTGTGAGTATTCATTAAGTCTCTGGAATAGTTTTGCGGTACGCGAAATTCATTGCATGAAGGTAGCTCCGCTAAATCGGGTTTGCAGTGGGCGAACCTAATTTTGCGAAAATAGCTTTGCAAAAATTATAACTTTGTGCCTCTCTCCTCTGCGAAAACGAAAATCAAATTCGGGAAATTTTTTTCCAACATCCACGCTCCTTATCACACTAACATTTCCAAACTCAAAACTTCTTTGCCTTTGCCTTCTTTCTCTAGCTGCATTCAACTTCACAATAAAGCATCTCGAAATCGACATATGCATGCCATTAAATTAAAATATATGGATGTCACATAAATCAACCTTCAAAACTGTGTTAGACAAAATTCCAGTGCCATAGTAAATATAATTTTATCCTAAATTCCTTCATTCATATGGTCGCTGCCAAACTATATTCCGAATGGCCATTCGGGGTTGCAGATAAAATAATTCCAATGTCATTATAATTAACTTTCCAATTAAGATAGGAAGATAGCGAGCTCAAGCTTCAACGCTTCAAAAGTGCAAACTAAAATCAACTTAAGACTCAACTTCAGTTGTAAACCAACTGGGACTGAACGTTACAGCCATTCTGGACTTAAGACACCGATTACAACACGTTCTGCAACTTCTAGCAAGTTCAACATTCCATGCTTTAATATGTGGGAAATAAAAAAATATTGAAACTGAATAAATTCTTCTAAATGGAGAAGAAGGTGGTATCCTGTCGTGATAAAAGGAAATACAAAATTGAAAGGGAATATGTTCGAATGTGAAAAATTCAAAAAATTCCCAGCTCCTTCAACATCTAGGCAGAAACTTATGGAAATAATATACCCCACACTTGAAAATCATGACGAGTTCTCTATCTCCGAAACCACACACAATTTAAAAAAAATGAAATGGAGGAAACCCGTCAAATGGAGGCAGCAACTATGGCAGTGCCTCAACGATCATTACAAATATAGAAAAAAGAAAAATATGGCGATAGGTTGCAATATAAAAGTAGAACAAAAATAATTTTGAACTTCCACCTTATTTCGGCTATGTAATAAAGAAACTGTCCGAGAACTCTCTCCATACAATGAAGAAGATGCACTTATGTACTGAATCATATAATCCAGTTGTCAATAAACTAAACCCGTGAACAACACAACCATACAACACGCAACGTCGCCCTCCGTGAGTCTCCACCGAACTTCACTCAAATCACCATTGTCCAAACCCAACAACAACTCTAACCTCACTCTGCAACGGTCACACTTAATACGTTGTGGCTTCATCTGGCTCTATCTTGACAGAATAGCTTACAAAAGTGGCAACTCTTCTCTTCTATCACTTTGAAACTTCACACTGCTCGCTCCACAGACTGCATATGGGCGGCTGGGCCTCACAAATCTTCCACAAGAACTCTGTCAGCGCTGCGGCGTTATTCGACCACACACAGAGCTTCTGTCAACAATGTAACTCTAATGGACTACGCACAGATTCTCACCGAATTTCATTGAATAAAGGCTCACTATGAGATTTAACCAACTCCATACTGGCTCTTATACCAGTTGAAAGAATTTAGAGTAAACAACGCTCTTATACCAAATGAAAGATTGGGGACACAACGAAAGACACAACTACAGCTGTTAAATTACAAAAAAATCCATTAACTTCACATAAGATCACAGAATAACCAAATGTTGAAGCAGCTACAGTTGCATACAATTCGAACTATGCGTCCCGACTCTGCATTCTTCTATCCCAACTCAACTATATTTATATTTATGCAAAACTTAAGTTGATTACTACCCCTTCAATTCAAAATGGTTATGGCTCTTCGAAAGTTGAACCGATCATGGCGGCGGCGCCTCTTCGATGCTGGACAAGTCATGGCGGTGAGGCGGTCGGTGATTAATCTGTCAGGCAGCGTAATTATTTCCAACACTCACATTGTTTTTTCGTTGCTGGCCTGTTTGTTTTTTCGTAGTCTAACCATTATGATTTTTTGCAATGAAAGTTTTGGAAATTCTGGTCATATTTTGAAAAAATTCTGTAGAGATTTATGTGAATCTAAATAAAAATTGTCGAATTTAAATAAAAATTGTCAAACTTCATAATTTTAGGTGTTTTATAGATTTTTGATAGTGTTGAATTCATTTCCATTGAAAAAAACTGATTCAAACACTGACTCTATAAAAAAATTTGAAAATTTGACTCTGCCATTTTCCGCGGTCCCAGTCCAGACCCTGTCCCTACAATTCCTCAGCCTCGGTAAACGACTCCATTGTTTTTCATCAAATGGGGGACGGACCATATGAGTTACAGTTGCAGTGGTCATATCAGTGGAGGAAGGACCATATGAGTTACAGTGGCAGTGGTTCAATGAGAAACTCTTTGATGTAGTCCTTGATTTTTGTTTTAAAGAAGCTGAAACCATCTCCTTCCTTGAATATCACCCTCATCAATCTAGTCTCTTCCATCACCATATTATTGCACTTGAATGGGACGGAAACATCTGATGTGTCGTCGAGCTTCAGAAACTCCCAGGTGAGCTCCTTTACTGTCGGTTCCAGAAGGCTGTAGATGTAATTCACAAACACTTCCTCTGTACTTCCAAGATGTTCTTTCATACAACATTCAATACTGGACGCCAATTCTTCACGAGCCTTCTCAGCCTTATATGTATGTATGATGTCAGCCAGGTGGGTAATGATGC
Source organism: Pinus tabuliformis (assembly GCA_031772625.1). Classification (NCBI taxonomy): domain Eukaryota; kingdom Viridiplantae; phylum Streptophyta; class Pinopsida; order Pinales; family Pinaceae; genus Pinus; species Pinus tabuliformis. The sequence continues at coordinate 958,975,017 of CM062820.1, forward strand.
AATTCAATTATGTGAGAACACGTCTTCCTAGATAATATAATTGCTCCAATTTCTGTTGTGAAAGGATTTCCCCCTCCATCAATAACACTCCACTCACCAGAAGTATACATTGGCCAATGGAAATGATCTTGTTCTTTATGTACTCCTCCAAGCTTGGCACGTTCTCAGATGCTAATTTTATGCTTAATAACCCAGAAGATAATCATCCCACTCATACATTCCAGATTAAGTAAGATTAACAAATAATTATCATGTTCATGCCTGCACAAAGTCAGATAAAAAGAATTCACAAATTCACCGGTACTACTTACTCCCATTTTAAAAAAGCTAAGCAATTCGCGCCCCTGTAACTTTTCTGCTAAGACTTTGTAGCATAGTTTCATATGGTCTAGAAGGTTTTCTGTCAAGGAGAGATCCCATCTGAAGATCCAATATAATATAATACACAATGTCAATGCAGATGATGATGATTGCAATGACATCCTACCTTCTAACAGCTTCAGTGAATAGCTTCAATTCATCAAGGGTTCCCTATGTATCATACATATCATCCAGAACAGTATTCAAAGCAGGACACTTTTGAAAAGAGGATTTTGCATTTGGCATACTGGGCTCATATGTGCCCACTGCTACTATGAAGAATCATTCCACGGGCCTCTCTCCACGAAGGGTAAAAGGGGAACTTCGAATGTTTAAACCAACTGTAGTGCCGAAATAATCATAGAAGGAATTAGAACAAATTTGAAACTGAGTGATTAATTTCTCTTCCATATTGCAAATATAGAATGGATATATACTACATTATGGAATAATAGTCGAAATCATTAGGTTGGTTAATTATGTGGTGACATTCTTCATCTCTTTTTGATGGATTGCCTGAATAACGTTGAAATCTAATTTAGCCAGCTTGAAATTAAAAAAAATGTAGCACCTGGTCAGTCATATTATTATCATCATTAAGGCAAGGAAGGAAAGACCCTGCAAACTATGCCAAATTATGAAAATGGATGAAGAGAATGAAAGTGAAATTGAATTTGGGGTCTCTTTACTGGTAAATGCTTTTGGCTAGGCGTGTATAATCTGAGTGATACACTTGACAGTATCTCTTTGCTTCCACTCTGGGCACACTGCATGCTCAAAATGTTTTAAACTCATCCACTCGTTTCTATGGAAAAAACAAACAAGCAGTCGACATGTCTGGACAATAGGTTACCTCATGGCTTAGGTTTTGTTTGTTGTTCTATGCAATGAAAATCTCACTTTTCCGAAGAGCTTCTCTTAAATCTTTTGTGGCGAAGTCTCTAGCTTCATCCAAAATAATTTATCTAGGAAATGCGATCTGGGAAGCTCTATATATACAAGCTTAACATGCTTGCTACATCTTTGTTAAATTGACTGGTTTAGCAAAAGAAATGCCCATCAACATCTTTGAAATTGTCGAAAATTGTTGTTAATACGAAAATGGTTGTTAATACGATGTCAGAAGAGAGAATTGATGATGATAATTTATTCTTTGTTCGTGAGATAAAAGGTTTGTTTTTTTAATGACAATTGAATTACTAAAATCCCAAGTCTATTACAGATTTTGATAATATCTTAGAATTAGATAGACAACATTGAAGTTAAAAAAAAATGATTTATCTTATTCCTACAATTTCATAATATTTCCAACATCTACAACTTAGATAATTGTAATATTTCCAACATCTACAACTTATAAAATTAATTCTATAAAATTATAGAGACTATATCCATAAAAATGTAAACCTATTACCTCTTACAAAAAAACACAATAAATTTTAACTAATTAATACCCACACTAGATTTGAACTAATTGATACCCACCTGCAGGTACACTGTACCGATGCAGTTGAAGAAGTCTAAATCCTAAAGCAGTGATCTCAAGATCTGCAATGGGGTCCAGTCTTTCGTTCCAATGTCTGTATGCCGAATATGTCATAAATTTCTATGTTGAAGGACTTTTCAGAGAAAATAGGTAAGTGAAGGTTAGTCAAATTAAATTTTTTATGATACCTGTAAACACAATCTAGAATTTCCTTGATTTCCTTTTGAAAGTGTCTATCGATTCCAAGGCGTACAATATTATCCACCATTAAAAGGCCTTCCAGCAGATCCACAGGATACAGGAAGCTTAGTTAATTAAATATGTTTTCATTTAAAACGGAAAACTGGAACATAAAACTATTTAAAATAATGAGTATTTTAGAAATTGGGTAAGATTGGTTTGTTGAGTGGATGAGATAGATAGATATTTTTTTAACTACAATTTATTATTTTAGATACAGTTAGATCTCAGTAACATAATAAATACACTATATAATTGAATAATTCAGTGTAATGATTAGTAACATAATAAATACACTATATAATTGAATAATTCAGTGTAATGATTATTATTTTAGATACAGTTAGATCTTAGTGAGATAATAAATACATTATATGATTGAGGGATTCAATGTAATAAAAAATTATATTATTATCTGTAAGCATCTTCAATTTCTTTCTTAGTACCGGCTCTGAGTTAACTCCATAACTTTTACTACTACTAAAAAACAATCTTGTGAAATTCTCTGTATAGCAGCCTCTATATTTTTTTTTGTAGCAAGATCTCAACGTCCTTTCTTGCTACGACGTCTCAATGTTCAGCTTATCATCTTCCTGCGGCTTCTCAACGTCCAGGTTCGATTTCAAAGGCCGTCTCTTTTCAAGTATGAGTTGAAATTAGGTTTGAACGGGAAGGGTCATGCCATTGGGGCATTTTTAAAGTAATATAAATTATTTATATTGTATTTTAAAGTACGTTAATGGAGTTTGTGATATGGAATAAATAGTTTTTGAAAAATTTAAGAGTTCAAACTTATTTAGATGGAATGTGGAAGTCTAAATGAATTTGATGCATAAAAAATTATGTGGCTTAGTAAAATGAGTAGAATCAATACCCTAAGATTTAAAACAATTAGTTGAATGACAAAAAATGGAAGAGAAAGCTAAGTCTATTATAGCATTATCTTTGTCAGATTCACAATTTCAGCTCATAGACTTAGGAAAAACACCTTCACCAATATGGGAACACTTAAGCAAAACACTTGGGGAAAAGGCACTGAATGCAAAATTCTCTTTGAAATTATAGTTATTCAAATTCAAAATGCATAATGGGGTATCATTGTCTACACACATAAATGATCTAAAATCACTCATAAGGCACTTGGAGGAAATTGAGGTAAAAATAGAAGAACAAGATGCTAAAGCTATTTTGTTAAATAACTTACCATCAAACTATGATAATGCTATTTTCACCTTAAGTCATTTTCTGTCTCAATCATTAGATAAAATGATTGCAACACTCTTAGAAGAAGAACAGAGGATGAAATCAGGGAATATAAAGGACAACTCACATGATGAGATGGCAGTATTTTCAAAGGGAAGAGTTAATAAAAATAAGAACTCAGTGGAATGTTTTTATTGTCGAAAACACGGACATACAACCTTCAATTGTAAAACTCATCTCGAAGATCTTTTAAATGGAAAATTAAAAGAATTGGCCAACGTAGCTACTATTGAAGATTTACAAGAGGCCAACCTTAAGGACTTCTCACATTGTGACAGCAATAATGAATTTAATACAAAGCCTCTCATGCTTTTCTAAATAGCTATCACTTATATTATTTATTAATGTGTGTATGTGTGTGTGAAGAAAGGTTAGTTGCATAATTGACTGTTAGATAAGATTTGTATTTAGAAAGGTTACCTATATAACTGGAAGTGTAAATTTTGGTGCATACTACTAGGATGGAAACTTGTCCATAGAGATATTCAATATTTTAGCTATTTTTTGGGGTAGTTAAGAAATGTCAATTCTGAAAAGCTTCTCAACAATGCTCAGAGGCGGGTATGCTTCAAATGAAGATCAAGTGGTCACTCATGTGGTGGTGAAAAAGAGCAATGTTTGCAAGATCTCATAATGAACATAATTGTTGATGAAGACCATATTAGACTTGATATGATTTATATGTAATTTGTGACTTATGTAATAATGTAAGTGTTCAAGGGGGAACTTGGAATAACGCTTACTTTAGAAATTGGGTAAGATTGGTTTGTTGAGTGGATTGGACAGTTGAGATATTTTCTCAACTACAATCCTTCATTTTAGAAATAGTTAGATCTCATTAACATAATAAATACACTATATAATTGAGTGATTCAATGTAATAGAAAATATTTTTCTGTGTGTATACATTTTCAATTTCTTTCTAAACCTCCATACCTACCAAAAATGCCAAACTTAACATTCAAGAATTCTAGGCATTTCATGTCTCGTGTGTGCATGAAGAGGGAGACAGTAGAAGCAGACGATCCTAAGAAAGACCAATCTTGGCTTTGAACATCCATTATTGTTTCCCACTCGACCATCTCTTCTATACCCTTAAAGATGACAACAATGTCCACCATGAATTTCCTCCTTCCAGAAACTGCAACATTTATTTACTAGAATGTGGACAACATGAAGTAAGATGGTCTAATTCGGTGGTTGAATTGATAATATGTTAATATGAATTCACATACTCAGCTAATCTCTACTTCCATTTCGTCTAAAGTATATGTACGTAAGGCAATTTGTAGGGGAGTCCGAGCTAAAAAGATTGACTTTCTCTTAACAATTAAGGAAAGATATACAGTGATATGGGGTTTAACAATAAGTTTCGCTGGGTGAAACCCACGAGATGAGGGTTCAAATCTCATTGAGTATATATATGACCTGTTGTGTCTTGGCTAGAAGAGTAGGCGACCCCATAGCAGACGTCTCGGCTCTTGTTGAGGCATAAGTTTCCTGCTATTGTGCGGCTTGCAGGCGGTTGCACGTAGCCTAGGTTTATAGTGGCAGCCAGTTAGATTTGATCCTGGGTCTGTTCAGGATAACTCTCACCAGTTACTGATTATCCTAGATTTAAAAAAAAAAAAGAAAAAAAAAAGAAAAAAGAAAAAAAAAAAGAACAATTAAGGAAAGATGATCTCAAATTTTTTTACCAAACGATCTATTTCGTCCTTTATTGCTTTCAGATTGATTTTTATGAATTCATTGCCTACATATACAGATCAATGGAAATTTCCATTACATTTACTATTATGAGGTTATTGCAAGTTGTATATTCACAAAAATTCGCTGACCTGATTTATAGAAAATTTTAAAGATCAAAATTTATCTTTTCTTTAGTTTAGAAATTTTGGAAAATCTTAATAGTGCATAATATAAAATGGTTAAAAAGTTTGGCAATATTTTTGTAAAAATATTCAAAATTTTAATGATTTTATATAGTCTCTATAATATTTTGGTTATTTTAACCTTTTTTTTATTTTTTATTTTTATTTTTTTTCAGACAAAAAAAACTTTCGTTCTTCATTAATCAAATGAGAAATTACATATGGCTTTATAGACGGCAGAAACCAAAGAGAAGTAGGCAAATCATTGAATCAGACCAACACCAGACCAAAGAAGCAGAGAGGAAATCACTAAGAACCAACATTGGCAACACCAGAAAAAGATAGAGAAGGCCAAGACAAAGGAGAAAAGATAGACCAGACTAAGAAACAAAGGCATCCCCAAAAGAAACAAAACAGAGGATCAGAAAGCGAAGGAGCCAGCTTCCTATACAATTCCATCAACCCGGAGCTCAAAAAACATAAAACTAGGATAGAGAGTGATCCCTCTCTTAGATAGAACATCAGCGACCAAGTTTTTCTCTCTGTACACATGCATGAAGGAGATATTAGAGAAGGAGGAACGAAGAACCTTGATGTTGACCATCCAATGGTGAAGCAAAGGAACCTCTAGGGAGTTCCGCCCCTGTAGCCAATCTATGACCACCTTAGAGTCTCCAACGACCCTAAAGGAATCAATGGCAAGCCACACCACATTCTGGAGAATTCCCCACAGTGCCACTATCTCAGCCCGATTGTTAGTTCCTCTGCCACCATTCCAAAAGAAATGATATTCCCTACTAGGGCAGAGATGGATAAGAGCCCCGCATCCACATGAACCATCAACATAGGCCCCATTGAAGAAGCCCAAAGGAAAATGATCGCCCAAATCCCTGAATAGAACAGAGCATCGTGGAGATGAGGGGAACCACAAACCAATTTTTGAAAAATGGCCGACAATTTTAACGCTGGTAGATTAGAAATCATAGAAAACATTCTAAAAAATAAAGGCATTTATAGAATGCGAGATACCCCAAAAAACATATAAGGGCAGAGCACGGAATGACCTCTGTTCCAATTTCCAGTATAAAATTTAGGTTAATCATTTAAAAATAGAAATTGGTTAATATTTTTTTCAAAGCAAAAACATGGAAAATTAACCCAATTGTAGATATTAACCCTTAAAATTCCCGCCCTGACCCATAAGTACCACTACATATTATAATTTTACCTACTCAATACTATAATTTTACCTACTTAATCACAACGAATGAATTCTTTAACCATGACCTAACTCTCTCAACTAATGGGGTTGATAATTGGAGCTCTTCTTCTCATTTCCCTCATCATTGCAGACACACTAAAATTAGCAAAAAAGGAAATCAATGAGCTTCCTCTATGAGTTGAAGGTCGAGTGGTTTTCCCAGAAGTGAGCGAGATATTCTAAGGAATAGATTTTGATGGAGGTCCTCAACCATGTCAGGTAATGAAATCTCCTCTAAATACTTTAATACAATTATCATGGTATTTTTTCCTCTAAGGAAGTAGCTTAGTCAAGATATTTTGTACAAGGAGGGAGGAGCTACTAGAAAATCATGAAGAAATAAATAAAGAATGTTTTGGTTGGAAGTTCTATTGTTGTTGGTTTTGGTGTAGCCTATGCTGGTGCGGAGTTTGTTGTTTCTACAACGAATGTTTCCTGGAAGGTTATTAAGAAGTACTCTAGATCGTCATTAGTTAAAATTTCTCTTCCAATAGGATGCAATTTCTGGTTGTCTACGTGATAGATGGTGCTTAATGTTGGTTTTTGTAAGACAAAAAAAAGTGGTCGATGAAATTATATTTTCAGTAGCCAATGGATGAGGTATATTTCTACAGAGCAAGCCCAATGTATCGTGTCTATGGGTTTTGATCTTTGTCCCTCATTGGTGGTGTCTTGTTTTGAAGATGGATGCGATTGGTAGTGGAAATTCACCGGATTCAAATTTCCAAATGAGTTTATTGGGTGGGTGGGAGTTGGTGAAGGTGGGTGGTTCTCCTTCGAAATTTTAACAAGAAATTTAAGAAAGGTGACATCAGAAGATGGGAATCTACATGGAGTATTTTCTTCTGGATTTTCTTGCAGTGTCAAAGAGATCATTCACCTATTGATCATTATCTTTCTTGTTACTTGTTGGTCTGGTCACCCGGATCCTATTTAAGGGAAAGTTCTACAATCTCCACCAACCAAATTGAGAGAATATTGATACTTAATTGGGCCATTCAAATATGACACTCTAGCCTTATCATGCATGTTTGAGGGTACTTTCTAGAGGAATGTGGACCTGGTTTTTTACTTGTCACCACCATCAGATAGCTGGAGTCTGACTTGGATTGAATCTTTGGGGATTCATAGGGTCCATAGGTGTTGGCAAAAAACTCCTATTTCCTTCCATTTACAAATCTCCTTCCTCCAATCATGTATTCTCTTTACGAGCTAGTGGTGGTGCCATGTCATCTTCTAAGATGGAAGATCTATCATGCGTGTATGACCATGTATCTAATGTGGAGGAGCTTATTAACATAATTATCGTGGCTGAGAATAAACTAGATAAAAAGGGAAGGTGTCCCAAACATCTTGATGTTGGACACGAGGAGGAGGTATTTGGTCATCAGAACGCCCTCTATAACAATTTAAGCAACGAGGTAGTAGAGAAAGTAACGAACAAGAAATCTAGACGTAAGAATAAGAAGCCCATTGCAGTGAAAGAGGAGATCCAAAAATTCATTTTGGGCATCAATATTTATTGGAATAGCATCGCCAGATTGAAGCAACGGGTCCTTGTTGGACACTAGAGGTTTTCTAATTTCAATGGAACTCAGATGAAATCCTAGATCGATAAAAGCTATACCTCTATTATCTGATACGGACCAAAGGTTAGTGTGTTATTCAATGTATGGTTCAGCTTCCATTTTTTATTAGAAGAGGACACTATTAATATTGCAGAATTTCCTTGGGTATGTGGTCATGGATTTCTATGCCTTGAAAATTGGACAATTAGGTTCAATCCAATCACGAAAGTCCCCAAGAGACAAATTATAAGGTGAAACTTCTTTCCCTTCCTCTGGATCTATGGTGAAAGAAGGAAGTTTCAGAGATAGCTAATAAAATAGGTCGGTTCTACTATGTAGATGAGGGATCTAAATGGATTTTAGATAAAAGAGTGGTGTGGTTTCTTATGGAGGTCGATCTGTATGGTGGTTTACTAGCTGCCATTTCTATATATTGGGGTCCATTCTCTATTAGACAAAAAGTGGATTACTGGGGGGTTCTATTTTGTTGTTTAGGATACAAAGAAATAGGTCACTTAATCAGAGAATGCCCACATTGTTTCAATGGAGGTCGACCTAGGAATAGGCTAGTTTCTATTACTAATCGGTACCCCACGAGTCATAAGATGACAGGTAAGGGTTAATCAAATTCCCATGATACTTAAATGTCGACTCTGGAAGAGGTACCAATATTACAGAAAAGTCAATAGTATGACTTGTTGCAGCCAACTAATGGGATAAGCCATTAAAAAGTTAGAAATAATGGACCGAAGGTTTCTTTGGAAGGCATATCACAGTGGATCCCCTCCTGCTCCATTGAATATTCCAAAGGTAAAGATCCACTACCCCATCTACACTCTTATGCTACCTCATCCCAACCCAGAAGAAACAACACTATTTTGGAAGAGGTTTCTTCTCCTCTAACCAAAGATGATGGTTTGGAAAACCTCACAAGAAATATCTCATTGGGCCTAGACCCATTATCTGTAAAGAAATAATATCTTCTCGAAAACGAGGTCCCTGACTCTCTTGAACATAGAAGGTATGGATTACACAGTAAGAAAAAACAGACCAAGTACAAAAAGGTCTCCTTATGTGGGGGGGTCGACAAGGAGCTCAATCATAGATTTTCTAATTCCGTCGAGCATATTCTCATCCTTTGATCTCGGGTCATCTTACGAAGATTATGGGTTTCAAGAGGATTATAATGTGCATGAAAATATAGAAATGAATCCCATTGACTTAACTTCCAAATGAAGATAATGTCCCTTAATGTCTGGGGTATGGGATTGGCCTTCACTAGACAATCTCTTTGAAACATTATCCAAGTGAAATGCTCAGTTGTAGTTCTTTTGTAGGAAACCATGTTAGATAAGATAAAATATAGGTAATATCTACATAAAATATGTCCCTCATGGGTTGTCTGTGTTGAGATTTGCAACAAGAAATGCTAAAAATAGCACTGCTATAAATAGTTGGGCTATAAATAGCAGTTCAGCCATTGTGGATCTTAGCAACAATGGGTGAAAAGTGAAAGTGCTAAAAATAGCTTTTCTAAAAATAGCATTTTAGGATCCCTTCTTATTTTAGTCAGTCCCTAGACTAAACATAGGAAGTAAAATTCGAATTTGATGTTAACAGTTGTTTGTAAATTGATTAATTAATTCATCTTGAGTTAATTAGTTAAGGAATTATGAACATGAAGTCTATGTGAGGACATGAAACAATTTCTCCTTTGATTGAGGGATTCATCCATCAGTTAAAGAGATAAGGATGAGTTGTAATATTGAGTTGTAATTAGTTGGCTCAGTTAACTGAGTCAAGTCCAGTTAGATTAATTTAACAGTTTGTTAAATTAATGAGAGTTTAGTTAGTTAATCCTTGCATGCATGTAACTACTATTTCAGATAACTAAAGATTCACTCATGGATAACTCATGCATGTCAGTTTAGTCAGAGACTGAGTTGAGATCAGATGGAGGGACAACGTACTATCAGTTGCAAGAAGATTCTATTGTGAATGTTCCTTGCATGTAGAAGGAATATTATTCCTTAAGGATTGTGCAGTTGGATCAGAGGTTACAGTGAGTGTGATGAGGCCAATACACACATGTGATATCATTGGACCCCAATCAAAACTGCGAAAGGAAATAGGAGGCTTGGAGGGCTTGAGGAAGATATATTGATCTGAAAATGGAATGTACTTGTTTAAGGGTGCAAGGTATCCATTTCCAATAATTTCAACTGTGAGCTAGACACTCCAAATGACCTCTAAAAATGTATAAACTTCTTATTTCTTATACAGAGATAAACTATAGGGGCATTCACCGGACATGTCACCTCTAAAAAGAGGATGAGTTCCAGAGGCTACCTGGCCCTCTACATGCTCTGCCTAAAGAAATAACAAAGTAAACACTTAGAAGTCTTTGACATACACATACTTGAAGGTTAAGGTCTTGCGGAAAAAGACAAGTAACTTTCTGTAGCTGAATAAGTGATTATGTGTGTATGAAAGTTATATTTATTTGCTGTTTAATACTTTATATCAGTTTTGTTTAGCATATCATCTTCAGCAAATAAAGACATCAAAATGATAAAGTAGTTCACCCCCCCTCTGGGCTACATCTGCTGGACCAAACCTCTCCAACCAGGCTTGTCCTCTTGTATTAAAATTGCGACAAAGGCTAATACAAGAATATGGGTGTCTCAAAGGACAGATCTGACTGTAAATACAGAATCAGAAGATAGGAATTAGCCAAACATGCTCTTTCCCAAACACTAATAGTGAATTTTGTACCTTATACAGTACTTTCCCCAATTGGCCCTAGTGGCCCTTTAAACTTGCATGGAGAATTTCGAGGTGAAGATGACCTCAATTGGTTCTGAAACCTCTGCCATTAGACTCAGAAGGTCGAAAATAGCAGACATAGGATTTTGAATCACCGAAAATGGATGAATATATCCCCCAAACAGCTCCAACACTGAAATGGCCCTAGTGGCCCTGAAAGCTTCCCTGAAGCTAAATAGTGAAAAGAATGCCTCAAAAGGAAAAACGAGCTGCAGAAATGGATTCAGAAGGCTGGAAAACTTCAGGAATGTCCTTCGTTCCACTTCCAATGGCTGCACAATTCCCAATGCAGCTCCCAAACTGATTTGGCCCTGGTGGCTCTTGGAACTTCCACGAAGCTAAAACACCTGAAAATGACCTCAGATGGCTGTGAAACTTGTGCCCATGGCTTCAGAAGGTCGAAGAGACCCAAAATAAATAAAAAATTCGTCCAAAACCGACTTTCCTAGACAAAGTTATGGCCATTTAAAGTTTCTCCAGTTTGTCCCTAGAAAAACTCCAGCTAACTTTAGTTAACTCCAGATAGCTCCGCCAATTATGGCGGGTCCGCCAAATTTGGCGCTCCTGCCAAAATTCCGCCAACTTAACTGCAGTTACATTTAATGTTTGGTGGTTTCCTCGGATTTCGTGCCAGGCGGAATATTCCTTTTTTAATTTTTTTTGAAAAATTAAAATTTCTAATGTTATGGACAAATTCTTCTTTTTGCCATAACTTCCTCATACGGCGACCGTTTTTCGAACCGTTTGTGGCACCAGAATTGGGAAGACGAGCACTTTCCAGTCATTCAACTTTGAACCAGTTCTAAGCACTTTAAATTTTGAGCATTTTCCGACACTTAGGACATGAGCACCTGATCACACCTCCCAAATGAGAAGGCTTTTGGTCCCCAAAAGCTCACTGAATCTCTGAACTAAACTGTACAACACTTGAGGAACAGAAATATCCTCTTCCATTCAGCCAAAAGAGCATACTGATGCCAAAATGTCCTGCCTTATCAACTGTCGTCATGGCGAATGTTGCTGCATAAACCAAGTACTCGTCGAATCCCGACCAAGCTTGTTCGCCAGACAAACTGAAAGTTTGCAGAAACCAGCAATGAAACTTTCTTATATATGAGCTGAAATATTCCCCTGAATATCTGGGCTTGCCAGCTGTCACGATGCCCATCCATGGTACCTCCGCTCCAAAAGAAGAGCTGCCTCCCAAATGAGAAGACTTTTACAAAGATGAAACACCTCATCATTTCTCCTCTCTACAATCTTGGAGATCAAATTAACTTTTTCCAAGTCAATATTACATTACATGCATGGTTAAAAATAAAGTAATCAACCCTTCAAGTTAATCACACATACATGTTTAAAATACAAGGAAATCATCATGATCCCTGTGCTCATGCATATCATTCTCATGCATGCAGTTTATCCTTCAATTTTTCCTTAAGTACAATCATAAGTACAAGATCCTCGATCACATGTACATGTACTTTCAAAGCTGAAATGAATATAACTTTCACTGCAATAGAGTGAATCTCATACTCAGCTTTTCCATCCTGCAACTTGCATTCCCTTAACAAAGAAATGCATTCAATCAAAAGACATGCAACTTTAATTGGATAAGAATTCTAACCATTTCTTACCAATCCATTTCAAAGGCGCTTCCTTTAACTGCACATCGATATCAACATGTGTATCATCCTGACACATATCAATGATGGAAACTTCCTTCCCATTCTTGCCATACTCTTTCTCCAGTTTCTTCAACTTTTGGGGAAGCATTGTTGGATTCAGAGTCCAACACCTTTCAACAGTATGTCCATGCTTATGGCAATAAGTGCAACACATGTTCATCTTCTTGACAGCATGATTTGCATTGTTCAATGGAACTTTGGCTTCTTGCCTCCTTTCCTTCAAAAGTTTCCTGCATGTTGCCATTCTTTTCCAACATCTAGAAACACTATGGTTAAACAAACCACAAAAAGAACATGCAATTCTTTTCCAATGCTTGTGTGGAAATTTTCCATGCTTTACATGATCAAAGGAACTATGATTGAAATCAGATTTATACCTTTGTCTTTCACCTTCATTACCTTCATGAGGAGATGAATCAAATGAAGAAGAAGCTCCTTTTGGAACACCATCCATCCCTTCAATGGTTTTAGAGCTTTCACCACTCCCTTGTTCAAGTGCATGCTTATGCACACCTTCTTCTTGCAAGGTATGTTTCAAACTATTGCATTCATCAAGAATACAACCTTTACAACCTTGAGATAAAGAACCTGAAATGAAACTCCTTCTAGGAATTGTTTCAATTGCCTTCATGGCTACTTTGGAACATTCTCCATAAGATTGTCCATAACCAAGACCCAAATTCTTAGGCCTTACCTCAACCATTATTGGCTCAACTATACCCTGTGCATGTTTGCCCAATCCTTTTCCTTCATATCCCATTTTGGACATCAACTTGGACCCTATGCCTCTGGTATGTTTCTCAAAAGAACCAACATAAACATTCTTATGCGAATTTGAAGACAAACTAGAATTGTTTACCTCTTCTTCAAGCTGATACTTGGCTAAGGCTTCTTTGGCAACAAGGAGTTGTGTCTCCAACTCATGCATCCTTTCCAGCTTCATGTTTGCAATATGAAGTTGGCCTTCCATTTCCTGCAATTGGTTAGAAAGCAACTGCTTCTCTTCCCTCATGGAATTCAACTGCTCTTGAAGTCTAGAGCTCTTTCTTTCATCCTCATACATTTCTCTCACCATATTCATCATGATGAAAAATTCTTGCTTCAAGCCTTCATCAAAGAATCTTGTGAAGGAGGACGATTTTGAGAACTCACTTATGGAAGTTGTCATTATAGAAATGAACAAAAGAGCTTCAGCAAACTCAAACAAAAAGTAGTAAAGCAGTCAATCTTCAACACTGCTTAAGACACCTTTCAAGCTACACAATCAAGCTAGTGATGTCAGTCAAGAAAACCTAGTGCTCTGATACCATCTGATCTGAAAATGGAATGTACTTGTTTAAGGGTGCAAGGTATCCATTTCCAATAATTTCAACTATGAGCTAGACACTCCAAATGACCTCTAAAAATGTATAAACTTCTTATTTCTTATACAGAGATAGACTGTAGGGTCATTCACCGGACATGTCACCTCTAAAAAGAGGATGAGTTCCAGAGGCTACCTGGCCCTCTACAGGCTCTGCCTAAAGAAATAACAAAGTAAACACTTAGAAGTCTTTGACATACACATACTTGAAGGTTAAGGTCTTGCGGAATAAGACAAGTAACTTTCTGTAGCTGAATAAGTGATTATGTGTGTATGCAAGTTATATTTATTTGTTGTTTAATACTTTATATCAGTTTTGTTTAGCATATCATCTTCAGCAAATAAAGACATCAAAATGATAAAGTAGTTCACCCCCCCTCTGGGCTATATCTGCTGGACCAAACCTCTCCAACTAGGCTTGTCCTCTTGTATTAAAATTGCTACAAAGGCTAATACAAGAATATGGGTGTCTCAAAGGATAGATCTGACTGTAAATACAGAATCAGAAGATAGGAATTAGCCAAACATGCTCTTTCCCAAACACTAACAGTGACTTTTGTACCTTATACAGTACTTTCCCCAATTGGCCCTAGTGGCCGTTTAAACTTGCATGGAGAATTTCGAGGTGAAGATGACCTCAATTGGTTCTGAAACCTCTGCCATTAGACTCAGAAGGTCGAAAATAGCAGACATAGGCTTTTGAATCACCGAAAATGGATGAATATAGCCCCCAAACAGCTCCAACACTGAAATGGCCCTGGTGGCCCTGAAAGCTTCCCTGAAGCTAAACAGTGAAAAGAATGCCTCAAAAGGAAAAAAGAGCTGCAGAAATGGATTCAGAAGGCTGGAAAACTTCAGGAATGACCTTCGTTCCACTTCCAATGGCTGCACAATTCCCAATGCAGCTCCCAAACTGATTTGGCCCTGGTGGCTCCTGGAACTTCCATGAAGCTAAAACACCTGAAAATGACCTCAGATGGCTGTGAAACCTGTGCCAATGGCTTCAGAAGGTCGAAGAGACCCAAAATCAAAAACAAAATTCGTCCAAAACCGACTTTCCTAGCCAAAGTTATGGCCATTTAAAGTTTCTCCAGTTTGTCCCTAGAAAAACTCCAGCTAACTTTAGTTAACTCCAGATAGCTCCGCCAATTATGGCGGGTCCGCAAAATTTGGCGCTCCTGCCAAATTTCCGCCAAATTAACTGCAGTTACATTTAATGTTTGGTGGTTGCCTCGGATTTCGTGCCAGGCGGAATATTCCTTTTTTAATTTTTTTTGAAAAATTAAAATTTCTAATGTTATGGACAAATTCTTCTTTTTGCCATAACTTCCTCATACGGCAACCGTTTTTCGAACCGTTTGCGGCGACGGAATTGGGAAGACGAGAAATTTCCATTCATTCAACTTTGAACCAGTTCTAAGCACTTTAAAGTTTGAGCATTTTCCGACACTTAGGACATGAGCACCTGATCATATATTCTATGTCTATTGAGTCTGTGAGCTGTATTGTTTGATTACAGAGAGAGCAGGATAGCTTGAGAGCTGATTCTTTTTGTAACTTGAACAAGATTTCCACTTGTATGATAATACAGAGTTGGGGTTTTAGGTTGGTACTTTCCCCAGTGATATATCTTCTTTTTTATGGTTGATTTCTTCTCATTCTTAGTTATATCTGTTCTTGATTGATGTTGTTCATGTTCGATTAAGCTTCCGCTAAATTGTTTGTAGAAGTAGATCAAGTGTTTTGCTTTAGTACATTGCATTACCAGGTGATCTACAGTGGGAATTTCTACATGCTATCAGAGCTAAGGTGATCAAGGAAGAATAGTATACAAGCAGGAGAAGTTCGAAGTTTGGTTTTTGAATATTGAATTGAGTTCTTATCACATCTATTTCATCGATGGCGTTCAGTGGTTTAAGACTCAAATATGCCCTTGATGGAAGTTTGAATTATATAGCCTAGAAGGATTGCATGGAGGCAGTATTAGAAGATAACGGTCTAAAGGACTTCATTGATCAAGAAGTCCAGAAGTCGACTGATGCTACTCAACTAGCGGAATGGAAAAAGTGTGTGGCTAGAGCAAGGAGAATCCTCCTGGAGGGAGTTCGAGATCACATTGTCTCGAGCCTCCATGGGAAGGAGACTTCGTTTTCGATGTGGAAAACATTGAAAGATCTTTATCAGAATAGTAGAGATCAAAGTAAGCTGGCGCTGAAATATAAGCTTTGAAAGATCAAGTGCAAAAAGGGTGACACAATCTCTACGTTCTTGAACAAGCTCACCACCTGCAGGGATGAGCTTGGAAGCGTAGGGATCGTGACAGCTGATGATGACATGGTGAGTCTTGCACTCCTTGGTCTTCCTAAGAGTTGGCATAGCTACCAGGACTCAGTTAATGGAAGAGAGAAACTGCCAGATTGGGAATGACTTTGGTCAGATCTGATGCAGGAGGAGATAAGGCGTAGAACTAGGGATGGGTCTTCATCAAAACAAGATGATGAAGAGAATCTAGCTTTAGTGTGTAAAGCTAAGAAAGGGAAAGGGAAGGCGTCCCAATCCAAATCTTCTCATGGTGGGAAGAAGGTTGACAAGTCGAAAGTGTGATGCTTTCACTGTCATGAAGTGGGCCATTATGCAATGAATTGTCCACTAAAGAAATCCAAGAAGGGTTCCTCCAAGGGATCTGATGGTGATGCATTAGCCTCACAATTTGAACTGGATTGCTCGCTTATTGCATGCATAGTTTCATCCATGGTGGGATGTGTTCGGTACCTGGACAGTGGAGCTTCTTTCCACATGTCGGGTGACAAGAATCTTTTCAGTACATTGGAGGAGAAGGATCTCTAGATGCGGATCAAGATGGGCGATGATGGAAAGTATTGTGTCTCAGGTGAAGGTACAGTTGTGTTTCAAAGGGAGCATGGTGCTCCTCTCACCCTATTTGCTGTTAAGTATGTACCAAGTTTGAAAAATAATCTTGTGTCTGTTGCTATGCTAGAAGATAAAGGCTATGATGTAGTCTTTAGTAAAGGAAAAGTTTTCCTGAGGCATATCGGCACCGGACAGACCAAGCGAATTGGGATTCGAGTAAAGAATCTCTACAAGCTGGAGGTAGATGATTGTGCTGCACTGAGTTCCAAAGCAGAGGTGGTGCAAAGCCAAGATGTTGGCGAGCTATGGCATAGAAGACTAGGCCACTTGCATCACGGGGCCTTGAAGATCATGCAGCAAATTTCTACCGGCTTACCCAAGGGAAAACTGGAGCAAACAGATACATGCAAAGGATGCACCCTGGGTAAGTACGCTAAAGCTTCCTTTCAGGATCAGGATAATAGAGTTGGAGCAATCCTGGAGCGAGTTCAATTAGATGTTTGTGGACCATTCTCTATAGCCTCCACCACTAAGAAAAGGTACTATGTTATTTTTATTGATGATTTTTCTCGTAGATGTTGGATCTACTTCATGCAAAAGAAGGATCAGACCTTCTTGAGGTTTTGTGAGTTTAAAGCCTTGGTAGAGAAATAATTTGGAAATAAAGTAAAAGCCTTGCGTAGCGACAATGGTGTAGAGTATGTTTCCCAGCAGTTTAAACACTTCTGTGCTGCAGAAGGAATTAAACGGGAACTAACGGCACCTTATAACCCACAACAGAATGGGGTGGCTGAAAGGAAGAATAGATCTATTGTGGGAGCAGCTCGAAGGATGTTGCATGACCAAAGCCTACCACTTCATCTGTGGGCTAAGGCATGCAATACAGTAGTGTACCTTCAGAACAGAAGTCCTCATCTTATCTTGGGGATGAAGACACCTATGGAGGCTTTTCCAAGGAGGCGACTAGATGTGAGTCACTTCCGCATCTTTTGATCACCAGTTTTCTGTCATGTGACCAAAGATGCTCGGAAGAAGCTAGACCCAAAAACCGAGTTGGGGATACTTGTGGGGTACACAGATATAGTGCACAACTATCGTGTGTTTCTGCCTGCCAGTCAGAGGACCATAGTGCATAGGGATCTGAAGTTCGACGAGTAGAGAGCCATGTGAGTGTCACTTGAGAGGGAGCTCAAGTTGCATGGAGATGAGAAACTTTTAGTTCCGAAGGAGGAGGAGCCTCCTGATGATGTGGATTAGCCACATGCAGAGGATCCAGTAGTGGAGACCACCACTCCTGGAGAGTCTTCTAGTGACGGGTGGAAACACTCGCGGGAAGTTGACATATTGATGCTAGATGCGAGAGAGAATGTGGGGCAACCATCCTCTTAGTGTAGACAAAGGAGATCTCCCGAGAGATACACTGGCTACATGGCCCTGGTTGGGGAGTGTGTAGCAACCGAACCTTCATCTTTTCAGGAGGTAGTGCAACAACCAGTCTGGGTTGATGCAATGGTAGAAGAGTATGATTCTATCATATGGAAAAATGTGTGGGATGTTGTCCCTAAACCTGGGGACAAGTCAGTGGTTAGTTCTCGATGGGTTTACAAGGTAAATCAGGTAGCTGATGGCAGTGTTGAGAAACACAAGGCAAAGTTTGTTGCTTGAGGTTTCTCATAGGTTGAGGGAATCGACTAGATTGAGACCTTTTCTCCCATAGAAAGGTACTCATCTATTATATCGATGCTAGCTCTATCAGATCAAATGGGTTGGAAGATCCATCAGATGGATGTGAAGACGATGTTCTTCAATGGGAAGATTGAGGAAGAGGTATACATTAAGCAGCCCGAAGGATTTGAGACCTTCAATCGCGAGTTGCATGTTTGCTGGCTCAAGCGAGCACTATATGGGCTGAAGCAAGCACCCTGTGCTTGGTATACCAGGATCGACAGCTATTTCACCGGGTTGGGCTTCACCAAGAGTGAAGCAGATGCGAACCTTTACCACATCATGGTAGAAGGTAAGCCATTGATTATTGTACTTTATGTCGATGATCTGATTTTGACAGGTGATGATCAGCTGATCAAATCTTGCAAGGAGGACCTTGCAAGAGAGTTTGAGATGAAGGACATGGGACTCATGCACTACTTTCTAGGCATGGAAGTGTGGTAGAAAGATGGGGAAGTATTTGTGTCTCAAGGAAAGTATGCCAATGAGATACTCAGGCGCTTTCACATGGAGAAGTGCAAACCCATGCAGACTCCTCTAGCTGGGAACTGGAGGAAGGAGGATGCTACTTCAGGTGAGGTAGTAGCTGCTACTGTTTATTGGCAGCTGGTGGGTTCACTTATGTATTTGGTGAACACATGACCCGACTTGTGCTTTGCGGTGAACCAATTGAGTCAAGCTATGGTTCAGCTTACCAAGCTGTTTTGGAAGGCAGCGAAGCATGTGCTGAGATATCTTAGAGGCACTACACAGTACGGATTATGGTACAGACGGACAGAGGGAGTGAAGCTGCAAGGCTTCACGGATGCGGATTGGGCTGGTAGTCCATCAGACCGGAAGAGCACTTCTAGAGGAATATTCAACCTTGGTTCAGCTGCAGTTTCTTGGTATAGCAGGAAACAGAGATCAACTACACTTATTTCAGCAGAGGCTGAAGACATGGTTGCCAGTCAGGCAGCATGCGAGGCCATTTGGATGCGGAAGATTCTAGTGGGATTGTTTGGTCAGATGATGGATCCTACAGTGATATACTGTGATAATAAAAGTTGCATAAAACTCTTTGAGAATCCAATGTTTCATGATAGGTCCAAGCATGTAGATATCTGTTACCATCATCTACGGGACTGTGTGGTCAAGAGGATCATGATGTTGCAGTATGTTTCAACCAAGGAGCAGGATGCAGATATTTTGACTAAGGCATTGTCAAAATGCAAGTTCAAGTTCCACAGAGACAGGATCGGGGTTACTGGTAATCCCTTTCTTGTTGAGAGGGATTGTTGAGATTTGCAACAAGAAATGCTAAAAATAGAAAATGCTAAAAATAGAACTGCTATAAATAGCTAGGCTATAAATAACAGTTCAGCCATTGTGGATCTTAGCAACAATGGGTGAAAAGTGAAAGTGCTAAAAAATAGCTTTTCTAAAAATAGCATTTCAGGATCCCTTCTTATTTTAGTCAGTCCTTGGACTAAACATAGGAAGTAAAATTTGAATTTGATGTAATAACTGTTTGTAAATTGATTAATCAATTCATCTTGAGTTAATTATTTAAGGAATTATGAACATGAAGTCTATGTGAGGACATGCAACAATTTCTCCTTTGATTGAGGGATTTATCCATCAGTTAAAGAGATAAGGATGAGTTGTAATATTGAGTTGTAATTAGTTGGCTCAGTTAATTGAGTCAAGTCAAGTTAAATTAATTTAACAGTTTGTTAAATTAATGAGAGTTCAATCAGTTAATGCTTGCATGCATGTAACTACTGTATATCAGATAACTGAAGATTCACTCATGGATAACTCATGCATGTCAGTTTAGTCAGAGACCCAGTTGAGATCAGATGAAGGCACAATGTACTATCAGTTGCAAGAATATTCCGTTGTGAATATTCCTTGCATGTAGAAGGAATATTACTCCTTAAGGATTGTGCAGTTGGATCAGAGGTTACAATGAGTGTGATGAGGCCAATTCACACATGTGATATCATTGGACCCCAATCAAAACAAAACAAGGAAATAGAGGCTTGGAGGGCTTGAGGAAGATATATTTTATGTCTATTGAGTCTGTAAGCTGTATTGTTTGTTTACAGAGAGAGCAGGATAGCTTGAGAGCTAATTCTTTTTGTAACTTGAACAAGATTTCCACTTGTATGATAATACAGAGTTGGGGTTTTAGGTTGGTGCTTTCCCCAGTGATATATCTTCTATGTTATGGTTGATTACTTATCATTCTCAGTTATATCTGTTCTTGATTGATGTTACTCATGTTTGATTAAGCTTCTGCTAAATTATTTGTAGAAGTAGATCAAGTGTTTTTCTCTAGTACATTGCATTACCAGGTGATCTATAGTGGGAATTTCTACAATCTATGCATCGAGTGCCTCTGGGAACTCTAGGGGTCTTGCAACAATGTGGGATCCCAAGACATTCACACTTAAAGCCTATATCTCATTTGCTGGTATATTACTTACTAGTAATATAAGGGGACCATGCAACAAAATTCAGATTTACAACATATATTCCCCTTATAGTAATCACAAAACATTTTGGGAGAAGCTAGACTCCAATGGATTACTAGAAATCCAGTCATTAATTATTGTTGGGGACTTAAAAATTCACAATGGAAGAAAAGGAATGTTGGGGGCAAAGGGCTAAGTTGGATCCTATGGCAGGTTTTTTCAAAGAATTATTCAACCGCAAAATGCTCAATGACATCATTCCAAACCCCACATGCCCTAGTTGGAGGAATGGAAGGGCAGGGGTGGTGCACGTAGCGAAGATACTAGATAGATTTTTTGTGCACTCTTATCTAATCGGGAGGCTCAACCAACTGAATACATATTCCTTTTACATAGGTATATTTGATCATGACATGATTATTCTTGAATGGAGTAGTGCAAATGAACTGAAGGCCCCACCTTTTAAACTCAACCATATGTGGTTAAGAGAACCAGAGTTCTTAGAGTTGATACATGAATCATGGGCACAACCTTTAGAATCATACTTGGATAAGAAGATGGAGAAGTTTAGTTTCAAGCTAAGAATATTAAAGAAGGTGGTCTGATCTTGGATCAATGAGCATAAGAAGAATAAAAATAATAGGAAGAGAAATTGAAATTGAGAATGAAACCTAAAGCACTTAGGTGAGGAGCACCCAAGGCTTCCACAATGCTGCAATCATTAATTGAATAAATCACACATACATATATATAATGGTTATGTTTTGTTAGGGAGATCACAACAATCTCCTAGAAAATAAGAACTAAATCTAATCTTAGAACATAATAAAAACAATAAAAACAACCTTTCTCCATTATTTTTAAGTTTCCCCCTTAATGGAGAAAGGATTAATCTCCACACCTAAGATCTCCCTAAACAATTCAAATTTCATCTTCCCAAGGGGCTTTGTGAAAATATCAACAACATTTTCACAAGTGTTACAATATTCAATAAAAATTTCCTTAGACTGTATCTTTTCTCTAATAAAGTGAAATTGAGCATCAACATGCTTTGTCCTTGCATGAAAAATTAGATTATTTTCCAACTTGATTGAGATTTGATTGTCACATTTGATAATTGTAGCCTTCTTTTGTTCTTCTCCAATATCTTGAAGAATCCACCTCAACCAAACAAATTCGCAAGTCGTTGCACACAAAGCTTTATACTCTACTTCTATAGATGAAAAAGATACAGTAGGCTGCTTTTTGCTGCTCCATGAAAGAATCCCGAATCCAATACTACATACATAACTTGTAGTAGATATTCTATCATCTGGATTACTAGCCCAATCTGAATTTGAGTAACCTGTTAGCTCAACATCAAATGAATTAGTATACTTAAGACCAAAACCAATTATTCCTTTAAGATACTTGAGGACTCCTTTTGCTACTTTCCAATGGATTTCTGGAGGTCTCGCCATAAATTGACTTAACACACGAACAAAGTATTCTATGTTAGTTCTGGTTGTAGTAATATAATTCAAGCTTCCCACCAGTTGTCCATATACTGTATCATAAACCTTATTTGAGTCATCATAAAAAGGAAATTTCATATTCTACTGCATTGGAACAAAAGCAACTTTGCACTTATCCATATTAAACCTTTTAAGCACTTCTATGACACACTTACCCTGAGTAACAAAAGTCTTGTCATCATCTCTCAATACTTCAAGACCTAGATAGTAATTTAACTCACCAAGATCTTTCATCTCAAATACTTGTGACATCTTCTCCTTAATTCCATCAATCAATTTGCCTAAATTCCCTATAATAATTAGTTCATCAACATACAAAGAAATCAATACTACATGCCCCTTTGCATTAAACTTGGTATACATGTTTGGATCGCTTTGACTCATCATAAAACCCTATTAAAGAAAGAAGGAATCTATCTTTTCATAACATGACCTAGGTGCCCACTTTAGTCGATACAAATATTTCTTTAATCTCCAGACTAATTGTTCTTGCCCCTTTTTCACAAACCCTTCAGGCTATGTCAAATACACCTCCTCCTTTAAATCACCATTATGAAAAACAAATTTTACATCTAATTGGTGAAAATTCCAATGGTAATTTGTACCTAATGCAATTAACAATCTAATAGTATTTAGTTTAGCTACAGGTGCAAATGTTTCTGCATAATCAATGCCCTCATTTTGTGAGTACCCTTTTGCCACCAATCTAGCTTTATATTCATCTGTGTTTCTTTAAATTTGGGTTTGTACAACCATTTACATTCAATCAGCACTTTATCTTTAGGCAATTCAATCAATTATTGAGTTTTATTTTTAATTATAGATTCATATTCTTCCTCCATAAATTTTCTCCACTCTTCATGTTCATTAGCTCCATTAAAACTCATGGGTTCTTTGACATTCAAAACACTACTTATTAGGGCATAGTCCTTCTACCTTTTAGGTAGGCAAATCTGTTGAGTACATCTCCTTAACGCTTCACTGTTTTCACCTTTTTTCTCTGAAAGTACTTCTCCATCTCTGATTGGGCTCTCACTGTTGGTTATGTCCATATCACTATATTATTGCTCAAGATTTTGTTGCTCATTGTCTTTTGCTTTTGCTTCTACAATATTGTTTTCAACTTTAGGAAGAGTGTGCCACTTTTCATAACTGCTAGCCTTATTTCCTTCATCTACATGTTCATGAAAAATTACATCTCTACTCGCAAATACTTTGTGATTAGATGGATCAAACATTTTATAAGTTTTAAATTTTGAACAATATCCTACAAAAATACATTTGATACCTTTAGCATCAAGTTTCTTTCTATTCTCCTTTGGAATATGTGTAAAGGCCTTACACCCAAATATCCTCAAATGATGAACTACTATTTTAAAAACATAAAAGGCTTCGAATGGGGTCTTGAAATCAAGATACCTTGTTGGACTTCTATTCTTTAAATAAACAACAATACTAATGTGTTCTGCGTAAAAATCATTTGAGAGGTTGTTACCTTTGATCATACTCCATGCACACTCCACTAATGTCTTATTTTTCCTTTCTGCAATGTCGTTCTGCTGTGGAGTGTAGGGTACTGCGAATGTTGGAAATAATACTGAGAGCGGGGGGGGGGGGGGGGGGGGAATCAGTATTAGTAAATCACTAAAATTTTCATTTCCATAATCAGATTCATATACGCTACTTCAGTTAAGGGAATCGGCGTGTACATGCAACTGTGTTTAATGCAACTAGCGTATATCCAGAAAACTTATGATTCAGTTAACCCATTATATGTTGATCTTTAATCAGTGTATCAGAACTTCATTAACCATATAAACAGTAAACAGGTGCAGTAAAACAGAACAGATCATCACACATAAGAAACACAAATGAACACCATGATATAAGGTGGAAACCCAATGCCGGACAAAAACCACCTACTTTCGTCTTCCTTTAATATAAGAAAAACCCGTTTACAATCTTATACTGGCGCAGACTCATACCAGTATGCAGGCACCCACCTGCAGAAGGCTACAACCTTCTCTCGTTCTCCAACTACTACTGGAAGGGAGCTATAAGTTATAACCCCTTGGCTCTTGTACTAGTCGATATGTTTACTAGTACATAGGCAGCGGCCTACTAAGGGCTCCAACCTTCACTTGTTTTCCAGCTGCTACTGGAAGGGAGCTCCAACCCCCTGGCTCTTGTACTGGCTGATATGTTTACCAGTACGTAGGCGCCGACCTACAGAAGGCTATGACCTTCTCTCTTCCTCCAGGGACCACATTTCATAAATTTTCATACTGGATACTCCTGAAGCACAACACCATAATCTGAAGGCCATGTTTCATCCAATTTTCATACTGGACCCATCAACAACATTGAAGCATAAAATTAATCACCACTGTAATACACCCATCAACTACATTTGCATCATCAATCTCTGAATCACCCAACACTGAAACATTGAAACCCTGTCAGCAAAACACAGTCACCAGAATACAGAGCAAACCACAGAATTCTGCAACAACAACGAGATCCAACTGCAACTTCAAATATCATACTTCATATTGTATACACTACTCTGATGAGCTAAACCAGTGTGTATACGCACTTTTACCAAAGTGAACCCGCGTACATATCTGCAAATATTTACTCATAACTTTGCAGCTATTCCAGACATTAGTCATACCCAGATCATAACATTTATACAATAAAACATGCGTCAATAATTTAGATCTAGTCTATCCATGATCAAACCACATAATGATAATACATTCCAAGCCTTATGATCTCGATCCATCATCCATCATCAACTGCATAGGTGCATCCTTGGTTCAGATCAAGCAAAGCATCACAAACCCATAACCAACATACTAGATCTCACAATTCATTAGATATTCATCACTTGCACACTTGCTCTTTGGCCTAATGATCTTCTTCTCCTTATATAGGTTTAGGCCTCTCTCAATACCATGGTCCAAAACCACGTAGGACCAATACCTTGGACCTAATACCTTGGGTCAATACCTCGGACCAAATACCATGGTCCAAATACCACAGACCAAAACTTAGTTTTCCGACATGTACACGCCTTTCCTTCTGTGAAAGTGCATGTGTACATTATACGCGCCTTTGTATATAGTGAACCTGCATGTATACGTGACTTAGTATATAGTGAACTTGCGTATACCTTTCTTTCTTCATTCTTGCTGTTTACCTGCTATATTGTGATCTTTCATCTGAGAGAGTTGCCATTAAGAACAACACTTGTGTCATACCTGTATCAAAATGCCAAAAATCTCCCACTTTGGACTTGATGGCAACAACCACACCAAGTCACTCTCCCCCTTTGACATCAAGGGCAAAGGGCAGACCAAGATATTCTCTCCCTTGATATAAATTCTGTTGTCCATATTCCCCATGAGTACATGTTGAAATCTCTGATTGAGCTCCCCCTTTGTACATGCTAAGATGTATCAATCTGTCCATGCTCCCCCTGAGCACATGCCGAGTACCATATATGATCTGCAACATAAGCATATGTCACCAGCATCCAGACATGTAACCATGACCGAACCATATCAGACTTCTTTTCTTGAGTCTGTCCTGCTGCTTTTCCTCAAACCAGCATATACACCACTGTGCAGCTTCAAACCCGTGTATACACGTGACTTGTCTTTATGAAACTTGCGTATGATATTTAGAACACTGAGGTTCCACACCTTCAGCTTCCTCTGAGTCTATCATGTCTGTATACTCTGCTATGCCACATCTTTTTGACTATACTTCCCTTTTCTTCCATATCTTCGACTGTGATGATGTTTTGTCCTTTTGGTATGGTGCCCAAAATCTTCTCCTGTATTCCTTTGCTATATGTCCAAGCTTGTTACATGTTTCATTCCTTTGCTATATGTTTCATATTCCTTCTATAGTAGTCAATGGCTTTGTGACCAAACATATTGCAAGAAAAACAGTATCTGTTAAAGTACCTGGGAATTGACGATCTTTCTGTGTGACGGCCTTGAACCATTCTACTTTTGCATCTTGCTGTAACATGTCCAAAGCTATGACATTCATAACACTCAACATTATTCATCTGAGAACATAACCAACTATCACTTCCATAGTTTGGAGTAAAAGATTTTCTTTGACGGATTTCTTTCCTTGGTTGTTGATTTGATTGACCTCTTCTCTCCTTGTTGAGCATTTCAGGTTTTGCACTAGAGTTCCTTGCCTCACCCTGAGAGATAGATTCACCTTCAATAGATTCATAAAAACCAAGACTAGTTTTGATAGCAGGTGACCTTTGACTACTAAGAATATCATCCAAAATCTTAGTACTGTCTTGAAATCATAATAGTTTATCTTTTTCTTCTAATTTACCTTTCAAGATATTTACCTCAACCTGATGTTGTTCTTCCTTTTCCAGATATTGCTTCTTCAAGATTTCTTCAGACTTTCTTCCTTCTTCCTTCTTCCACTTGTTGCCTTAGTTTGAGAATCTCATTTTCTTGTTCTTCATTCTGCTCCTGCAGCATTTGACGTACTCTGAAGACACACTCCAACTGAGCTTTTAAGCTAATAACTTCTTCTTTGAGGGCACTCTCCCTTTTGTTAAATAGATATTCTTGATCTATGATTTTATCTGATGCTTCATTTGCTTTTTCATCTTCAATTTGACGTGATTCAGAATCTGAATACTTGCTTCCGCTTAACGGCAGGCTGTCACTGTTCCTTTGAGATGTCTTCTTCTTTTGACGCACTTTCTTTCCCATTGTTCTATGGATCTCTTTCAAGTGATCAAGCTTATACCAAAGGACTTGCTGTGATACTAATTGTTGGAAATAATACTGAGAGGGGGGGTGAATCAGTATTAGTAAATCACTAACTTTTTCATTTCCATAATCAGATTCATATATGCTACTTCAGTTAAGGGAACCCACATGTACATGCAACTGTGTTTAATGCAACTAGCGTATATCTAGAAAACTTATGATTCAGTTAACCCATTATATGTTGATCTTTAATCAGTGCATCATAACTTCATTAACCATATAAACAGTAAATAGGTGTAGTAAAACAGAACAGATCATCACACATAAGAAACACACATGAACACCATGATATAAGGTGGAAACCCAATGCGGGACAAAAAACACCTGCTGTCGTCTTCTTTTAATATAAGAAAAACCTATTTACAATCCTTTACTGGTGCAGACTCATACTAGTATGCAGGCACCCACATGCAGAAGGCTACAACCTTCTCTTGTTCTCAGCTACTACTGGAAGGGAGCTACAACCCCCTCGCTCTTGTACTAGCCAATATGTTCACTAGTACATAGGTGCCGGCCTACTGAAGGCTCCAACCTTCACTCGTTTTCCAGCTGCTACTGGAAGGGAGCTCCAACCCCCTAGCTCTTGTACTGGCTGATATGTTTGCCAACGTAGGCGCTAGCCTACAGAAGGCTACGACCTTCTCTCTTCCTCCAGGGGCCACGTTTCATAAATTTTCATACTGTATACTCCTGAAGCACAACACCATAATCTGAAGGCCACATTTCATCCAATTTTCATACTGGACCCATCAATAACATTGAAGCACAAAATTAATCACCACTGCAATACACCCATCAACTACATCTGCATCATCAATCTCTGAATCACCCAACAGTGAAACACTAAAACCCTCTCAACAAAACACAGTCACCAGAATATAGAGAAAACCACAGAATTCTGCAACAACAACCAAATCCAACTATAACTTCAAATATCATACTTCATACTGTATACGCTACTCTGATGAGCCAAACCAACGTGTATATGCGCTTTTACCAAAGTGAACCTGCGTACAGATCTGCAAATATTTACTCATAACTTTGCAGCTATTCCAGACATCAGTCATACCCAGATCATAACATTTATACAATAAAACATGCATCAATAATTCAGATCTAGTCTATCCATGATCAAACCACATAATGATAATACATTCCAAGCCTTATGATCTCGATCCATCATCCATCATCAACTGCATAGGTGCATCCTTGGTTCAGATCAAGCAAAGCATCACAAACCCATAACCAGCATACTATATCTCACACTTCATCAGATATTCATCACTTGCACACTTACACTTTGGCCTAATGATCTTATTCTCCTTATATAGGTTTAGGCCTCTCTCAATACCATGGTCCAAAACCACGTAGGACCAATACCTTGGACCCAATACCTAGGGTCAATACCTCGGACCAAATACCATGGACCAATACCCAAATACCATAGACCAAAACTTAGTTTTCCGACATGTACGTGCCTTTCCTTCTGTGAAATTGTGTGTGTACGTTATACACACCTTTGTATATAGTGAACCTGCGTGTATATGCGACTTGGTATATAGTGAACCTGTGTATACCTTTCTTTCTTCATTCTTGGTGTTTACTTGCTATACTGTGATCTTTCATTTGAGAGAGTTTCCATTAAGGACAACACTTGTGTCATGCCTGTATCATAATGCCAACAATCTCCCCCTTTGGACTTTATGGCAACAACCACACCAAGTCAGTCTCCGCCTTTGACATCAAGGGCAAAGGGTGGACCAAGATATTCTCTCCCTTGATATACATTCTGCTGCCCATACTCCCCCTATGTACATGCTGAAATCTCTGATTGAGCTCCCCCTTTGTACATGCTAAGATGTATCAATCTGTCCATGCTCCCCTTGAGCACATGCTGAGTACCATATATGATCTGCACCATAAGCATCTGTCGCCAGCGTCCAGATCTATAACCATGACCGAACCATATCAGACTTCTTTTCCTGAGTCTGTCCTGCTGCTTTTCCTCAAACCAACATATATGCGATTGTGCAGCTTCGAACTCACGTATACATGCGCCTTGTCTTTATGAAACTTGCGTATGATATTTAGAACAATGAGGTTCCACACCTTGAGCTTCCTCTAAGTCTGTCATGTCTGTATATTCTGATATGCCACATCTTTCTGACTGTACTTCCCTTTTCTTCCATATCTTCGACTGTGATGATGTTTTCTCCTTTTGGTATGGTGCCCAAAATCTTCTCCTGCATTCTTTTGCTACATGTCCAAGCTTGTTACATGCATAACATCTTATATGTTTCATATTCCTTCTATAGCAGTCAATGGCTTTGTGACCAAACATATTGCAAGCAAAACAATATCCCTTAAAGTACCAGGGAACTGACGATCATTCTATGTGACGACCTTGAACCATTATACTTTTGCATTTTGCTGCAAGATGTCCAAAGTTATGACATTCATAACACTCAACATTATTCATCTGAGAACATAACCGACTATCACTTCCATAGTTTGGAGTAAAAGATTTTCTTTCACGGATTTCTTTCCTTTGTGGTTGATGTGGTTGACCTCTTATCTCCTTG
Source organism: Pinus tabuliformis (assembly GCA_031772625.1). Lineage (NCBI taxonomy): Eukaryota > Viridiplantae > Streptophyta > Pinopsida > Pinales > Pinaceae > Pinus > Pinus tabuliformis. The sequence goes on from CM062820.1 coordinate 959,004,914, forward strand.
TCGAGCATTTCAGGTTTTGCATTAGAGTTTCTTGCCTCACCCTGAGAGCTAGATTCACCTTCAACATGTTAGGGCCTAAGTCTACCTCAAGTTGAGAAAGGCAGAATCTAGGGTAACATCAAACCACGCTTAACCTGGTAGCTAGCCCTACCAGGTCGGGAGAGGGCTCTTTCCTTGTCAATATCAGAAGAATATGATCACTAGAGCTTGAGATGACTAATGTGAAGACTAATTTTAGGCTAGGTATATGTTTAGAGGAGTTTGATTGAATTTAATATGGGTTTGCTCGCTCAAATGTGAAAGGCAGATTTGGGTCCGGGGAATGGACACAGTCTTGCAGACATCTCTATGGGGCGAGGTAGGCAAATGATTTAGTACTTCAAATTGAGTGAGATGGAGAGATTTTAGACTGGTGAGGAGTTGGAGAGGGCATGAAAGTCTCAGCGATACTCTTCAAACAGCAAAAAACATGAATAACTAAACAAACCCTAGGTAGAGCACTGCAACATCAATGAATTCTACCTTTATCCTTGTTTCATTTAGTTAAGATGAACAGAGAGATATGATGGCATACATAAACACATGTAAAATTGCAATTACATAAGGAAAAACAATACCAAATCAAGTTGCCACAAGAATCCCACAAAGTGCTGCAAACCCTGGTCTATTCCTTTGCCAAACTGCAGATATGAATGTACAATAATGCTCAAAGCATTCACAAGAGTCCAACCTTTACCAGTGACTGAAAAACTACTAGATATAGGCAAAAAACAACTCATGTTAGGCTTTAGGGGTCGAATTCATGAGTTTAGGAGTTGTTTCAACAAGATCTAAACTAATAACTGAAAAGTAGGCAGTGGAACAGCTTGCCTCTAAAACCTAGGAAACTGATTCATTCAGTTGCAAACTACCTTTTCATGATGTATCTACCTCCATGAGTGAAATTTTAGCATATTTACATCAAAATCCATCAAGTCACATCAAATTACATCATGAGTTTGACTATTAGAGAGATAAAAGTCAAACTGAGAAAAAACTAGGTGAAAAACAGAGTTTTTTGGCCAAAATGACAAAATTTCATCTTGTGCGTCGCGCTCCTGTCCCTGTGCACCGTGCTACTTTGCAGCTGATTTTGGAGGCCTTCCCATGCACCAAATTTGCTCCAAGTGGGATTTTTGGAAAGGTCTACCTATCTACTTTCCAGAACAAGTGAAATTTCTGAATTTGGTGTCCATTTGCCCCTCCAAAAATGAGTTCTCCCAACACTGCTTCCTGTGTGGCCAAAAAGGGGCAGAAAGGGCATTTTTGAGGTGTTTTTGACCCTTTTGGAAGCTCAAAAATTGAAAAAAATTCTTGGCCATGTGTGAGAATTCATATTTTTTCTCGAGGAATCAAAAAATGCTGAGTTTTCCTCCAAAGGAGGTCCCTAGCAAAAGCGCGCGCCAGGTGGCATGGCGCACCAGGCAGAAAAACCTGTTTTTTACTCCAAAAATTCAAAATTTGCAAAAAGTATCCCAAATTTCTTGAAATTTGGGCTGACTGTCCTTCATCAAGTGTTGTGTTGGGCTAAATAAGCCTCCGCCAAGATCTAGAGTTTGTCTTGCTCTTTTCTCTTCCTTAATGCTTTCCTCAACTTGGCCTTCAAAGTCCTAATTCTCGCTTTGCAACTTTTGTTTCTTGCCAAGTAGTGGTAGGTCATGTGCCTCAACATCGTTTTCTCTTTGTTGGCCTTCTCCAGTATCTTTTCCAAGTGCATGTTCGTCCTCTCAAGCCAAGATTCACGATCAGCTTCAATTTCTTGTACAAGTTGTGTCAATTTGGTTTTCCTCCTCTTGGCAGCTTGCTGGTTTTCTCTTATGTTTTGGAGCTCCATGATGGTTTGTTGATCCTCTAACTATTTGTTCCTTTGATCCAGATAGTTTATTATCCACTTGGTTCTTTCCATGTTGAGAGACAAGTCATGAATGTCATCTTGCTGCTCCAGAATTATCTCCTTGAGCTTTGAGCTCAAATCAGTGTCATCATCCTGAATGAGAATGAAATCTGTCTCTTGACCTCCTGAAGGTCCCTCATCATGTAATGGTTGCTTACCCTTGTCTTGTACCTGCTTTGTTGTTGAAGGAAACGAGACCCCTTCCACCCCGGGTGGAGATAATACTCGTTTTGCTGCTGCAAACAATCTCCTGGTGTCCTTTTGGTAAGTGACAAACACTGGCACACTAGTGGTTTGTGTCTCATGCACCTCTTGCTGATGTGAAGGCTCTCCTACCTCATGAAAAACTGATGGGGGCACTTGAGGACCTGTAAAGACCTCATGTGAAATGAAATCCTCCCATGAAACATTCAGTAAACTAAGCTGATGCAAAACCACAATTTTGATTAGTGCAAAGTGATAGATGTTGTTATACTGCTGATCAGGAAGCTTCTTTTGCACCAATGTGGTCATCTTCTCAATATTCTGGAAAATGAAATAGGGGAGGTTCATCATCCTCACCCTAGTAAATGCATCAACAATATGATATGATAGGTGTATAAGCGAGAAAATCTGCCCTCACAGCTGAAATATTTGATTATGAGTTTCATAAGGGGAGCATATGTGTCCTGTAGGTACCTGAAAGGGAAAACCCTACTGACATGCCTCTGAAAACCAGCCTTGATATAAGGCTCATAATGATCTCTGTCAACCAGCTGCCCCTTATTCCACTGCTCACCTACATTCAGAATACCGGTTGCTTGAGCTATAGTCTCAGGTGTTAAGGTGAATGTCACACCTGCCAAATTGACCTGACCATTGTGAAGATGGAGCACAAACAGTCTGGCAAGCTCATGGTGGTATTTGAATCTTTCCACCATCTCACAAAATTGATAACAAGATTGATGTTGGAAGCATGTCACAACAAGAGGGCAAGCCAACAGCTCAGCAAGTGAAGTAGGCTCCTCCCAGTTATGTTTTCCACTCTTGTGAGGTCTCCTTGGTGCATGAATTTATTTGGAGGAGTCACTGACTGTTTCCTCATTTCTGTCATAAGAAGAATCTGACTCCATGTTTTCCAATGCTTGAGTTTTCTTAGATGAGTATGAAGAGATTTTAGAGTGACAATAGGTATTTTCTGCTAAAAGATAGGGATTGATGATAAGGACTATGAAGGGACTGTGTATGAGGGGTTGGGGATGCTGCTTGTAGGGTTAGTGGAAATGGAAGGGTTTGGGAATGATATTTAGGGTTTAGGGTTGTTAATTAGGGTTTGGGATAAGTGAAGGTAGGGATTAGGGTTATTAGTTTTAGGGATATGGGGAATAGGGAATAAGTAAGTATGAATGAAAAGGGAGGGAGAAAATAGGTGAATGAAATGTAGTGAGGGAGTGAAAATGGTAGGGGTGGGATTTAGCAGCAAAAACAACAATTTGTAAACCCTAGGCAACTTTTTTCAACAAACTGTGCAAGGAACTAGGGTTTAAATTTTTCCCTATTGAATCACCATGAACACTAAAGCAAACTCATACATTGGCCATATGGGAGTGTCAACTTGTGAATTGAAGAATTTGCAATTTGGAAGTTTGGAGGAGGCGTTTGGATGAATTTCGTGGTTTGAATACTGGTGCACCGCGCTTCTCTGGTGCGTCGCGCCAGTTAAAAATTTCAACGTAGACTGCACTCTGTGTGCACTGCGCCTTGACCTAGGTGCGCCGTGCTTCAAATTTTCACTATTTTGAATGTAAAATCACTCCTATGTTGCGGAAACGCAGCTTGCACTTGCTCTCATTCACTTTTGGACACAAGTGAGCTCCCTTGGCATGAAAAAAACTTTATATACCAATGGTTTTAATTTTTCACTTATGAAAACCCACTTTGCTAATGTTTGACTTTCACTTTGCTTTTTAAAACTCTGTTTTGGGCAGTTTGTCTTACTTTTTGCCTTTGATGGACTAAATGCTTTGACATTTTGTTTCTTTTGCAGGAACTGGAGTTGCAGAGGCTTGGCAAGGTGACTAGGGCTGCCTCTTGAAATTATTACATATAGAAAAATGAAATTACATGAGATTTTGTACATAAAACATAAAAAACTCTGTTTTTCCTCAAAACAGGGTTTTGAGGAAAAATCAATCACTGAGCATGTGATTATTGAAATTTTTGTTGTTGGGACTTTATTTGACCTCCTCATGTGCCTACTGACCATTATTGAGCATTTAGAAAACCTTATTGACAAAACCCTAGACTTAATGAGACCTAAAACCCTAAAAATGACTTTTGCAGATTTAAGGACAAAAAATGACTACAAATGATCTAAATGTATGAAAATGGGCCAGCAGGTAAAGAACATGAGGGAAAATTTATAATATGCCACTACCATCAGATGATCCATGACCCTAATGGAATGCAGATGATCGGATGAGACACCTAACATGCAATGCAACAAGAGAATTTGATCACTAATGGAGGGATGAAGATACCGACACTAACATTGGCTCCAATGGGGATGGTAGCTCCTTAGAGGTGCCAAGAACTATAGACCTCTGGAAAGCAGACGATGCTTTCTTCCATTGGGCTATGGAGTCAATAACTTTGACAAACCAAAACCAATATCTTGACTCAATTTCAGGATTGAAATCCGACTCAAAACTGACTCAATTTCAAGACTGAAATCGACTGAAAACTCGACTGAAACAATCCAAACCAAAACTAAAATCAAACCTTCAGTTTTATAGCCTTCACTACGGGCCCCAAAGTGAATGAATGATAACAATACACACTTGCAATGAAGGAAATAAAATGGTATGTACAATGATACATATGACAACAGAAAACATTTCAAAGATGGTATCGTTTTAGCAGCCTACCATTGACCGGCCCACTTGAACAATCTTCTCCATCCATTTCTTTCAACAATAAAGCATATTGACCCCGGTATGTAGCAATTCTGAAAGGTCCTTTCCACAGGTTCTCGAACTTTCCGTGCTTGTCTTTGTCTTCATTCCGGGCATCCCATTTTAGAACTATGTCTTCAATTTGAAACTTGTCCACCTTTGCCTTTCGATCATATATCTTCTTGATTCTCTCTTGCAGCTTGAAGGTATTCTAAAAAACCTCCACTCTAGTCTACTGTAAATGGATAATTTGATTGATTCTTCACTGCAAATGATCTTCCTCGCTGCCATCTTCCTCCAGAAGTTTAACAACCAGAACTGCGAGAGATGTAGGGAAAACCGTGTCAACACCATACATGATCTTGAAAGGGGAAATGCCTATTGATTTTTTCTGACTTACTCTATCCGCCCATAGTGCATTGACCAATTTTTTGTGCCAGCTCTTCTTGTTTGTTTCCAGTAGCTTTTTGATAATATTGACTAATGATTTATTCAAGGATTCCACCAATCCATTACCTTGTGGATAATATGCAGTTGAGTGCCCCAAGGTAATTTGATATTTATTACAAAAATCAATCATCTTTTTAGATTTAAAAGCTGTTGCATTATCTGTAATCAGCTTATTAGGACAACCAAAACGTGACAAAATATTGTTTTCAAGAAACTGAATTATTACTGAATTAGTGGCTTGCCAAGTAGGAATTGCCTCAATCCATTTAGTGAAGTAGTCTGTCGCTGTAAGGATCCACTTATGCTGTGCTGAAGAAGTAGGATGGATCTTGCCAATGAAATCTAAACCCCATTGCTGAAATGGAGCACTTACTTCAACTGGTTTAAGTGGCAAAGGCTGTAATTTTCTCTTATCTTGAAAAATCTGACATTTGTGGTAGCTTGTAACAGTTTTGTATACATCAGAAAAGAGGGTTGGCCAATAATATCCTGCTCTCAAAATTTTATTGGCTGTTGTCTTCCAAAATAGATGACCTCCACAATCTCCTTTGTGAAAATCATCCATGACCTATTTTGCTTCTTCTTCAACCAAACAATTCAACAAGACACCGCCGGGATCTTTCCAATAGAGTGCATTATTCATTATACAAAACTTGGCAGCCTTTAATTTCAAGGTCCTACTTTTGTTCTTAGCCATTCTAGGTGGCGGTGAAAGATGTTGGAGCACATAAACAATATCCGAATACCAAGGAGAAAGAAGAAACATTTCAGATACCTGAACAAGTGAACTTTCCTCATCTTCTTCGAACATAGCAGCAATGAGATTTATGTCCAAGGCATGCAAATTAGATTCCGCCATCAGTTTGGCCAGCCCCTGTCCTTTGATGAGCTTTGTTGGTTTGATCTCCACATCATATTCTAACAAAGCTGTGATCCATTTGCCTCGTCTTCCTTCCGGATTTGTTTGCACTAAGACATATTTAACGACAACGTTAGGGACATAAGCAATAATGTAAGAATGCAAAATATAAACTCGAAAATATTTCAATGCCTTTACTAAAGCAAGAGCTTGATTTTCAATATATTGTACTTTAAAGCTGCATCCCTTATTGTTCTACTGGAAAAAGCAATTGGCTTCTCAAGCTGGTCTCTTTTCTGCATTAAGACCGCTGCCATAATATGATCCAAAGCAAATGAAAACAAAATAAAATCTTGGAAATAATCCGGGCTGATCAAAATTGGAGGTGAAGAAAGGGCTAACTTTACCAAATTGAAAGACTTGATGGCTTCCTCGGTCCACTTCACTACACTATCTTTCTTTAACATGTTTGTGATTTCCCTTAAATGTTTAGCAAGATTTGGCACAAAACGACATAATAAATTCATCTTACCGTTGAATGCTTGGATCTCCTTTTTACTTCGTGGAAAATCAATCTTCTAAATGGCTTCCACTCGAGCTGGATCGATGTGGATGCCCTCCTTGGATATGATATGACCAAGAAGCTTTCCTTCATCCATGGAAAACAAGCTCTTCTTTGGATTGAGAGATATGCCATACTTTCTACACCATTGAAATACAATCTTCAAATGATAAAGGTGCTCTTCATCTGAATTAGAAAAAACTGTCAAATCATCAAGATAAACAACTAAAAATACTTCTTTTTCATTTGCAAATGCGATATCCATAGCTCACTGAAAGGTTTCACCAGCATTCTTCAATCCGAATGGCATCTTGGCATAATGGAAAGTTCCCCATGGAGTGGTGAATGCTGTTTTGTCTCTGTCATCCTCATGGACCAGAATTTGGTTATAACCAGAATACCCATCGAGTAGTGACATGCGGGATGCTCCAACTACTCTTTGAAGTATGTGATCCATCTTGGGCAATGGATAGTTATCTTTCAAAGACACTTTATTCAGATTTCTGAAATCAATACATAATCGAATCTCACCTGTTTTCTTGCGCACAGGCACCAAATTAGAAATCCAATCTGAAAATCTTATGGGAACAATTATACCAGCTTTGTACAATCGATTCACTTCCTTCTCTATTGAGGGCAGCAGCTTTGGATTTATCCTTCTTAGCTTCTGTCGAAAGGGCTTTTGATTTGGCTTGATCGGGATGATGTGCTGAATTATACTCTTATCATATTCCTTCAAATTTGAATAGTCCTATGCAAATACATCAGTAAATGAAGATAATAAACTAATGTACTTTTCCTTTACCTGTGGAGGCAAGGCCTTTGATAACTTCACCATTTTAGGATTTTCTGCTGATCCAATGTTTACATCCTCAACTCCTTTCTCGGTTGGTACCAAGCTCAGTTTCCGGGCTACATCATCTTGATCAAACAACTCCTCTAATGGTATTAGACCTTTAAGAATGACATTGTCCTTGAGCTGCAAAACTTCCATCTGATTTACTTCCATATCCACTTCACCATCATCGTGTTCTCCATCAATAGAAGTGTCTTTGTATTTCCCTTCATTTTGCAGAAATTCTTCGATCTCTTTATCATCTTGAAACACCTGCCAATATCTTTGATTATCAGGAACAGCAGGGCGATGTTTCACATGAATTTCAAACTTATTGTTTGAATTCATCAAAATTTTCAAATTACTTGCAGCTGTTGCAAGAGAATCTGCAATAACATTCTGTACACGAGGGACACATGTCAAAGTGTAATCTGGAAACAATCTCAAAATATCTAATACCGCATTATGGTAAGCCCGCATGTGAGGATGCTTAGCTTGGTATTCACCTTTCACTTGCTTAATAACTAACTCGGAGTCGCCATATACTGAAATTCTTTTTGCATTTAACTTCTTAAGAATTTTCAAACCATCAATTAAAGCTTCATATTCAACCTCATTATTTGAACAATCAAAAGCCAATTTATATGAACAAACCCTTACATTACTTGGCACTTTGTTTGGAAAAATTGCAGGGCTGCGTATCCAAATGCCAATTCCAGCACCTTTCCTACCTACTGTGCCATCAAAATCCATGCTCCACAAACTGGCTTCATCCTCCAAGTGTTGAAATTATGTTTGCTCTTCGTCTTTTGCTTGCTGTCCATCAATTTTTTGCTGCTATCAGAAGGCTGATTGCTCAGCAGTACTATCAAGCTTTTGCCTTTCTTGATCTAGTACACCTCTGAAATTTTCAGTGATCTCTGGAATATCTTCTACTTCAACTACTTGACTATTTACATCATTGAAACTATTATAATATAGAACAAAAGATTCTAAATCAGTATGTACATAATTTATTGGATGATTTAGAGGTTTCTCCTTGCTAGTGATCATGTACTTCATCTTTTTCTGTCGGTATAATTTCCTCAACTGACCAAACACGGGAATAGTAACATAGGAGAAATCAAGCTGCAATGTCCCTTTGCGTTTTGCTCCCCAAGATCTGGAAAGAAGCATGCAAAATCTAGGAGGAATATCTGCCACAACCACATCCATCAAAAAATTCTTCGCCGGAATCTGATCTAAGGTGACAACCAAATATTTAATAAGCCCAATGCACCTGACCCTACCAGAATCAAAGGAATATAGATCATGGTACTTGTGAGTGATATCTAAACCCAATTTTTCCATGATTTCTTTAGGCATGAGATTATGAGATGCTCCTGAATCAAACATGGCATTGTGCAATACATAATCATGCAATCTAAGGCTGATGTAAAATGGAGCTACATCACTATCCTCAGACCGACCTTCTAATGCTAGCCCAAAGATAAGTTCAGGTTGGTCATCCTCCACATTTACCATATTAGATAATGGATCCAAATTCAAAATATTCAACACCTGACATTTATAGCTGCTGTTCTTCATTAATTCAGTCAAAGGAATTGACACTTTTAACTTATCAATTTCATTTTCTAAGCTAAAGGATGATGTTTTCTCTACCTCTTTGACTGGAGCATCCTTCTTTTCAGTCTTCTCCTTTGATACAATTGGCTGACTTGATATTTCATTTGCTGATTGTGTCTTGCTGGTGGTAGGATCAGCTGTCTCCTTTCCTTTCTCTGCGCTATTGGAGAATCGTTCTTTGGCGGTGACACTTCCTTCCTCTTCTGAATTGGGTTGATGGGAACTTCTCTACTCCTGACTGAATATTGCCGCTACCGGGATGTCAAAACATTCATGTATCCACTTTGATATTCATCAGACTCTTCTACAAGAATTGTTTCAAATGCCAAGATGAAATCTTCATCTTTTTGCACAGCTGGGCTTTCTGAATACTCTTCATCTTCGGTGATATAAATGGGTAGATCATCAGGTGTAAAGAAATGATTCTCCTCACCAATTATGTTCTCATCATCATCTGATTCTGGACCATGTACAAAATTCTATTGTAGGGGTGTCTTTACTTGCTGTTGTGCTGCTTGGTCTTGTGCTCTTTGTTCTCGTTGCTTGATTCTGAATTATGGTTGTTGCTGACCACGAAAGTTTGGATTTTTGACTTGTGTTTTAGGCTTATCAGAAATTGTGAGCCTATTAAACATTTTCTCGATCTTGCGAAGCAAATGATCAGAGGAAGAAGCTTCCTCTTTTATGGTCACCTTCTTTTCGGCCTTTGCTCTAGCTCTCTTGGCAAGCAGATTTGCCTCAACGCTGACTGCAATTTTCTGCATGTCCTCCAATGTGGTTGGATCTCTTTCTCTCAATTGATATGCCATGTCAGGATCGAAGCCATCAGGAAATTTAATCAAAGCTAGCCCCATAGGTGGCTTTATATCAGTAGGAATTACATTGTAAATAGTATTGAATCTGACACAATAATCTTGGACACTCTCACCAACATTCCTCTTGATGTTCTCATATTCAGAAAGAATTTGAAGAGGGTTTTTCTTCACCTCCAAGTGATCCAAGAATTGTCTCTGAAGAGCATCCAATATAGTGATACTTGCAGCCGGAAAAACTTTGAACCACTTCCCCACTTCACCTCCAAAAGTTTGCACAAATAGTCTCATAGTCACATTTTCGGATCAATTTCATGAAGGTCAAAGAAATCAATCATCCTATCCACATGTTGCTGAGTTGTGATACTTTGGGGAGTGCCATCAAACAATGGGATTTTGCTTTGGTAGTCAGTGGGCATGGCATCTAAGTTTTGAGGCAACACAAGGGGTGCATATCGGGCAGCCATTGCTCTAGGTGGATTTACAACTGGCCTTGGGGATGTAGGAGGAGTCAAAACAATGATAACAACTGATGACGTAATTGGTGTATGAGGTGTCGAAGGAGGGGAGGAAATATGAGATGTTTGAGGTGTTGATGGAGGAGATGAGACAGTAGGTCTCTAATCTGATATAGTGGGCTGCACGGGAATGGTGGGAATGAAAGGAGGTTCAGTAGGAATTTCTGAACTAGATGCAATAGCGGATGAACCAAGAGTTGTAGATGCGGATTCTAAGAACTCAGGAATGTTTGAAGCCACAATGGAAGTTTGAAGATTCAAGATGTAACTATCAATTGATCTATTTGCCCTTTTAGTTTCAAGATCTTTAACAAACACCGGATTTAGGACAGTAGAACTAATAGCACTTTTTCAGATTTAGTCTCAAACAACGACAGATCAAAACGTTCGTCAAATTCAAGATCTTCAAGATATTCAAAAACAACATGGCATGAACGAGATTTGAACATGGGAATCACATAACTTTCTTGTCGGAGAATTCTTGGGATGAGATTTGGATTTTCATACACAGGAGGAGGATCAGGATCAAGATTGGCCCTGGCGTATCGTCTGAAAGCCAGTGTGTTGAATTATTGACAAAAATCAAACGGACATTATCAACTTATTCAGCCTATCAAATTCTAAACTCATAATCCAAAGTCTAGAATTGCTTAATGACACTGGGGTAATCATTTAGATCAGATGTTCAGTTTATAAATTAGACTGGAGATTGACTGAAGCAGCATTCATATACTTTCGCTAATGCAAAGCAAGAGGGTTTCGAAGGCTACCTGGCTAACTTCAGGCTCCGCCTGTAGTCTACAAAGAAAAACGATGATAATAAACTTTCTTCCCCAGTATGGCCGCCAATATGTTAGGGCCCAAATCTACCTCATGCTGAGAAAGGCAGAATCTTGGGTAACATCAAACCATGCTTAACCTGGTAGCTAGCCCTACCAGGTCGGGAGAGGGCTCTCTCCTTGTCAATCTCAGAAGAATATGATCAATAGAGCTTGATATGACTAATGTGAAGACTAATTTTAGGCTAGGTATATGTTTAGAGGAGTTTGATTGAATTTAATATGGGTTTGCTGGCTCAAATGTGAAAGGCAGATTTGGGTCCGGGGAATGGACACAGTCTTGCAGAGATCTCTATGGGGTGAGGTAGGAAAATGGTTTAGTACTTCAAATTGAGTGAGATGGAGAGCTTTTAGATTGGTGAGGAGTTGGAGAGGGCATGAAAGTCTCAAGGATCCTCTTCAAACAACAGAAAACATGAATAACTAAACAAACCCTAGGTAGAGCACTACAACATCAATGAATTTTACCTTTATCCTTGTTTCATTTAGTTAAGATGAACAGAGAGATATGATGGCATACATAAACACATGTAAACTTGCAATTATAGAAGGAAAAACAATACCAAATCAAGTTGCCACAAGAATCCCACAAAGTGCTGCAAACCCTGGTCTATTCCTTTGCCAAACTGCAGATATGAATGTACAATAATGCTCAAAGCATTGACAAGAGTCCAACCTTTACCAATGACTGAAAAACTACTAGATATATGCAACAAACAACTCATGATAGGCTTTAGGGGTCGAATTCATGAGTTTAGGAGTTGTTTCAACAAGATCTAAACTAAAAACTGAAAAGTAGGCAATGGAACAGCTTGCCTCTAAAACCTAGGAAATTGATTCATTCAGTTGAAAACTACCTTTTCATGATGTATCTACCTCCATGAGTGAAATTTTAGCATATTTACATCAAAATCCATCAAGTCACATCAAATTACATCATGAGTTTGACTATTACAAAGAGAAAAGTCAAACTAAGAAAAAACTAGGTGAAAAATAGAGTTTTTTGGCCAAAATGACAAAATTTCACCCTGTGCACTGCGCTCTTGTCCCTGTGCGCTGCGCTACTTTGCAGTTGATTTTGGAGCCCTTCCCTTGCACCAAATTTGCTCCAAGTGGGCTTGTTGGAAATGTTTTCCTGTCTACTTTCCAGAAAAAGTGAAATTTCTAAATTTAGTGTCCATTTGCCCCTCCAAAAATGAGTTCTCCCAACACTGCTTCCTGTGTGGCCAAAAAGGGGCAGAAAGGGCATTTTTGAGGTGTTTTTGACCCTTTTGGAAGCTCAAAACTTGACAAAATTTCTTGGCCATGTGTGAGAATTCATATTTTTTCTTGAGGAATCCAAAAATTCTGAGTTTTCCTCCAAAGGAGGTCCCTAGCAAAAGTGCGCGCTAGGTGGCGTGGCGCACTAGGTAGAAAAACCTGTTTTTTACTCCAAAAATTCAAAATTTGCAAAAAGTATCCCAAATTTCTTGAAATTTGGGCTGAGTGTCCTGCATCAAGTGCTATGTTGGGCTAAGAAAGCCTCAACCAAGATCTAGAGTTTTTCTTTCTCTTTTCTCTTCCTCAATGCTTTCCTCAACTTGGCCTTCAAAGTCCGAATTCTCGCTTTGCAACTTTTGTTTCTCGCCAAGTAGTTGTAGGCCATGTGCCTCAACATATTTTTCTCTCTGTTGGCCTTCTCTAGCATCTTTTCCAAGTGCATGTTCATCCTCTCAAGCCAAGATTCATGATCAACTTCAATTTCTTGTTAAGTGGTGTCAATTTGGTTTTCCTCCTCTTGGCAGCTTGCCGGTTTTCTCTTATGTTTTGGAGCTCCATGATGGTTTGCTGATCCTCTAACTGTTTGTTCCTCTGCTCCAGATAGTTTATTATCCACTTGGCTCTTTCCAGGTGTTATCACCCCAAGAAACTCTCCTAGGTTATATCTCAGAGATGCTCAGGAACATCACAAACTCAACAAAAATGTTGGAAATAGGTGGATGAATGGAAGGAATGATGCATATTCAAGCCAGATAACCACTTCTACTATGCTTAACCCCAGACATGGGTGAACACCCCCAGACTACAAGGCTTTAGACCACCAATTACTCACAGTTTAAGGAATAGGTGAACATGGAGAATACTGACCACACCAGCAGATGCACAAGACCATGTGATGGCCGGATGCAACCAGTAGAAAGGTCTGTAAATCTATTTCCTAATGCACAGACAGGATGACAACTCTTTGGCATTAAAATAATAGAAACCTGCATACACACTCAATGATACTTACTAGATTCTAACACAGAGGTGGGATGACAGCCCCTCTGATGCTAAACATCAAGAGCACATGAAAAATAAATAACAAGCACAACCTGGAACAAAGAAGAAGTGGAAAGTGAGCAATTAACTGCAAAAGAAGCTTGCATTAGCTGAAAGTGAAGACCAGACACTGCAGGTATCACAGTAGTTACAGTCTCCAGAAGTTGAACTTTACATCAAGACAATATTCATCAACCCTCATTACATCTTGTTTCTGGGTATATATGGAAGTTGATTACAAAAATATCTTCTATCATATGCGTGGAGGGGTCATAATGGACCACCAACCACATTAATTGTCTGATATGGGTCTCTGATATAATTTGCTGCTTCCAATGAGTAAATTTGACATTCTCTGGTACTCTGTTGTCCTTCTTGGGCAGCTGGAGTGAACTATGGATGAAATTCCATGCCTGATAAATGCTTTAACTGCTCGAGGTTGTCCTTTCCTTCTTCGGCCATACTGCTCTTGAATGCAGTAGTTGAAATATTAACTGTGCAGAGTACTTGGTAGCTGATCGCTTCATCCTTCGGGTGAATGATACAGGTTAGAGGCACGAAAACAACATGGAGGATGCATGGGCAGGATGGGAATAAACAATAGTCATTGGATCTTGTAGATGGATGGTGGAGATTGAATTGGAGGGAGCTATCGAGGGGGAAACAGGCAGAGACAAATGTGGGCCATCGGATCGCGGTCAGTAGATTAGACGGTGATCAGGAGCAGGAGCTGCGCGGGACTTAATCTGCAGGGACATCGGTAAGTGGTTTCCCTGCACTGCTTATGGGTATGGGTGGTAAACGTACGCGGAGGAGCGATCCAATACAATTGTGACGCATGGCGGATGTGATAGGAAATAAACCGCCCTCCCTGCGGGTTATCGTGCGTGCGGTTTACGGGAGTAGGAGGCGCGAATGCCGTCCGATCGCGGCGAGGTTGATCAGACGGCGTAGAGCTTATATGCATGTGGTTACAACTGATGTGACGTGAATAGGGCTTTTGAAAGCATTTGGTTGGGTTATCGGGGTTTTATAACGTTTAAACTAAAGAACCCGGGAGCTAACGAAACACGGCTTTTATGCTAAACATTGGTGTAAAACAGGGATAGCGGGAGCTATGGGAATGCAAAAAAATGAAGGAGGAGGAGGAAACAGAGGTAGCGGGGTTATAGAGTTATAAAGAAAGTGAAGGAGGGAAGGAAAACCAGCTGTTGCGACCCCCTTTTTTGATCATCAACAATCCAATCAGGCCTGCATTTGTCCTTAAAATGTTGAAAGTAATAGCAGAGCTAACACCGGGTTGAGAGATAAGTCATGAATGTCATCTTGCTGCTCCTGAATGATCTCCTTGAGCTTTGAGCTCAAATCAGTGTCATCATCCTGAATGAGAATGAAATCTGTCTCTTGACCTCCTGAAGGTCCCTCATCATGCAATGGTTGCTTACCCTTGTCCTGTACCTACTCTATTGTTGAAGGAAATGAGACCCCTTCCACCGCAGGTGGAGATAATACTCGTTTTGCTGCTACAACAATCTCCTGGTGTCCTTTTGGTAAGTGACAAACATTGGCACACTAGTGGTTTGTGTCTCATGCACCTCTTGCTGATGTGAAGGCTCTCCTGCCTCATGAAAAATTGATGGGGGCACTTGAGGACCTGTAAAGACCTCATGTGAAATGAAATCCTCCCATGAAATGTTCAGTGAACTAAGCTGATGCAAAACCACAATTTTGATTAGTGCAAAGTTATAGATGTTGTTATACTGCTGATGAGGAGGCTTCCTTTGCACCAATGTGGTCATCTTCTCAATATTCCGGCAAATGAAATAGGGGAGGTTCATCATCCTCACCCTAGTAAAATGCATCAACAATCTGATATGATAGGTGTATAAGCGAGAAAATCTGCCCTCACAGCTGAAATATTTGATTATGAGTTTCATAAGGGGAGCATATGTGTCCTGTAGGTACCTGAAAGGGAAAACCCTACTGACATGCCTTTGAAAACCAGCCTTGATATAAGGCTCATAATGATCTCTGTCAACTAGCTGCCCCTTATTCCACTGCTCACCTACATTTGGAATATTGGTTGCTTGAGCTATAGTCTCAGGTGTCAAGGTGAATGTCACACCTGCCAAATTGACCTGACCATTGTGAAGATGGAGCACAAACAGTCTGGCAAGCTCATGGTGGTATTTGACTCTTTCCACCATCTCACAAAATTGATAACAAGATTGATGTTGGAAGCATGTCACAGCAAGAGGGCAAGCCAACAGCTCAGTAAGTGAAGTAGGCTCCTCCCGGTTATGTTTTCCACTCTTGTGAGGTCTCCTTGGTGCATGAATTTCTTTGGAGGAGTCACTGACTGTTTCCTCATTTCTGTCATAAGAAGAATCTGACTCCATGTTTTCCAATGCTTGAGTTTTCTTAGATGAGTATGAAGAGATTTTAGAGTGACAATAGGTATTTGCTGCTAAAATATAGGGATTGATGATAAGGACTATGAAGTGACTATGTATGAGGGGTTGGGGATGCTGCTTGTAGGGTTAGGGGAAATGGAAGGGTTTGGGAATGATATTTAGGGTTTAGGGTTGTTAATTAGGGTTTGGGATAAGTGAAGGTAGGGATTAGGGTTATTAGTTTTAGGGATATGGGGAATAGGGAATAAGTAAGTATGAATGAAAAGGGAGGGAGAAAATAGGTGAATGAAATGTAGTGAGGGAGTGAAAATGGTAGGGGTGGGATTTAGTAGCAAAAACAGCAATTTGTAAACCCTAGACAGCTTTTTCAACAAACTGTGCAAGGAACTAGGGTTTAAATTTTTCCCTATTGAATCACTATGAACACTAAAGCAAACTCATACATTGGCCATATGGCAGTGTCAACTTACTTGTGAATTGAAGAATTTGCAATTTGGAAGTTTGGAGGAGGCGTTTGGATGAATTTTGTGGTTTGAAAACTGGTGTGCTGCGCCCACTCATTGGTGCGCCACGCCTCTCTGGTGCGTCGCGCTAGTTAAAAATTTCAACATAGACTGTGCTCTGTGTGTGCCGCGCAGGCCAGGTGCGTCGCGCTTCAAATTTTCACTGTTTTGAATGCAAAATCACTCCTATGCTTCGAAAACATAGCTTGCACTTGCTCTCATTCACTTTTGGACACAAATGAGCTCCCTTGGCATGAAAAAAACTTTATATACCAATGGTTTTAATTTTTCACTTATGAAAACCCACTTTGCTAATGTTTGACTTTCACTTTGCTTTTTAAAACTTTGTTTTGGGCAGTTTGTCTTACTTTTTTCCTTTGATGGACTAAATGCTTTGACATTTTGTTTCTTTTGCAGGAATTGGAGTTGCAGAGGCTTGGCAAGGTGACCAGGGCTGCCTCTTGAAATTATTACATATAGAAAAATGAAATTACATGAGATTTTGTACATAAAACATAAAAAACTTTGTTTTCAATCACTGAGCATGTGATTATTGAAATTTTTGTTGCTGAAACTTTATTTGACCTGCTCATGTGCCTGCTGACCATTATTAAGCGTTTACAAAACCTTATTGACAAAAACCTAGACCTAATGAGACCTAAAACCCTAAAAATGACTTTTGCAGCTTTAAGGACAAAAAATGACTGCAAATGATCTAAATGTAGAAAATGGGCCAGCAAGTAAAGAACATGAGGGAAAATTTATAATATGCCACTACCATGAGATGATCCATGGCCCTAATGGAATGCAAATGATCAGATGAGACACCTAACATGCAATGCAACAAGAGAATTTGATCACTGGTGGACGGATGAAGATACCGACACTAACACAACAGATTCATAAAAACCAAGACCAACTTTGATAGCAGGCGACCTTTGACTACTAAGAATATCATCCAAAATCTTAGTACTATCTTGAAATCATAATAGTTTATCTTTTTCTTCTAATTTACCTTTCAAGATATTTACCTCAACCTGATGTTGTTCTTCCTTTTCTAGATATTGCTTCTTCAAGATTTCTTCAGACTTTCTTCCTTCTTCCACTTGTTGCCTTAGTTTGAGAATCTCATTTTCTTGTTCTTCATTTTGCTCCTGCAGCATTTGATGTACTCTGAAGACACACTCCAACTGAGCTTTTAAGCTGATAACTTCTTCTTTGAGGGCACTCTCCCTTTTGTTAAATAGATCTTGTTGATCTATGATTTTATCTGATGCTTCATTTTCTTGTTCATCTTCAATCTGAGGTGATTCAGAATCTGAATACTTGCTTCCACTTAACGACAGGCTGTCACTATTCCTTTGAGCTGTCTTCTTCTTCTGACGCGCTTTCTTTCCCATTGTTCTATGGATATCCTTCAAGCGATCAAGCTTCTACCAAAGGACCTGCTCTGATACCAATTGTTGGAAATAATACTGAGAGGGGGGGGGGGAATCAGTATTAGCAAATCACTAACTTTTTCATTTCCATAATCAGATTCATATACGCTACTTCAGTTAAGGGAACCCACGTGTACACGCAACTGTGTTTAATGCAACTAGCGTATATCCAGCAAACTTATGATTCAGTTAACCCATTATATGTTGATCTTTAATCAGTGCATCAGAAATTTATTAACCATATAAATAGTAAACATGTGTATTAAAATAGAACAGATCATCACACATAAGAAACACACATGAACACCATGATATAAGGTGGAAACCCAATGCAGGACAAAAACCACCTGCTGCCGTCTTCCTTTAATATAAGAAAAACCTGTTTACAATCTTGTACTGGCGCAGACTCATACCAGTATGCAGGCACCCACCTGTAGAAGGCTACAACCTTCTCTCATTCTCCAGCTACTACTGGAAGGGAGCTACAACCCCCTGGCTCTTGTACTAGCTAATATGTTTACTAGTACGTAGGTGCCGACCTACTGAAGGCTCCAACCTTCACTCGTTTTCCAGCTGCTACTGGAAGGGAGCTCCAACCCCCTGGCTCTTGTATTGGCCGATATGTTTACCAGTACGTAGGCGCCAGCCTATAGAAGCCTACGACTTTCTCTCTTCCTCCAGGGACCACGTTTCATAAATTTTCATACTGGATACTCCTGAAGCACAACACCATAATCTGAAGGCCACGTTTCATCCAATTTTCATACTAGACCCATCAACAACATTGAAGCACAAAATTAATCACCACTGCAATACACCCATCAACTACATCTGCATCATCAATCTATGAATCACCCAACAGTGAAACATTGAAACCCTGTCAACAAAACACAGTCGCTAGAATACACAGTAGACCACATAATTCTACAACAACAACCAGATCCAACTGCAACTTCAAATATCATACTTCATACTATATACGCTACTCTGATGAGCCGAACCAGCGTGTATACGCGCTTTTACCAAAGTGAACCTACGTACAAATATGCAAATATTTACTCATAACTTTGCAGCTATTCCAGACATCAGTCATACCCAGATCATAACATTTATACAATAAAACATGTGTCAATAATTCATATCTAGTCTATCCATGATCAAACCACATAATGATAATACATTCCAAGCCTTATGATCTCGATCCATCATCCATCATCAACCGCATAGGTGCATCCTTGGTTCAGATCAAGCAAAGCATCACAAACCCATAACCAGCATACTAGATCTCACACTTCATCAGATATTCATCACTTGCACACTTGCTCTTTGGCCTAATGATCTTCTTCTCCTTATATAGGTTTAGGCCTCTCTCAATACCATGGTCCAAAACCACGTAGGACCAATACCTTGGACCCAATACCTGGGGTCAATACCTCGGACCAAATACCATGGACCAATACCAAAATACCATGGTCCAAATACCACGGACCAAAACTTAGTTTTCCGACATGTATGTGCCTTTCCTTCTGTGAAAGTGTGTGTGTACGTTATACGCGCCTTTGTATATAGTGAACCTGCGTGTATACGCGACTTGGTATATAGTGAACTTGCGTATACCTTTCTTTCTTCATTCTTGCTGTTTACCTGCTATACTGTGATCTTTCATTTGAGAGAGTTGCCATCAAGGACAACACTTGTGTCATACCTGTATCATAATTCCAACAATCTCCCCCTTTGGACTTGATGGCAACAACCACACCAAGTCACTCTCCCCCTTTGACATCAAGGGCAAAGGGCAGACCAAGATATTCTCTCCCTTGATATACATTCTGTTGTCCATACTCCCCTTGAGTACATGCTGAAATCTCTGATTGAGCTCCCCATTTGTACATGCTAAGATGTATCAATCCATCCATGCTCCCCTTGAGCACATGCCGAGTACCATATATGATCTACACCATAAGCATCTGTCACTAGCATCCAGACCTATAACCATGACCGAACCATATCAGACTTCTTTTTTTGAGTCTGTCTTGCTACTTTTCCTCAAACCAACATATACACGACTGTGCAGCTTCGAACTCGCATATACACGTGAATTGTCTTTATGAAACTTGCGTATGATATTTAGAACACTGAGGTTCCACACCTTCAGCTTCCTCTGAGTTTGTCATGTCTGTATACTCTGCTATGCCACATCTTTCTGTCTGTACTTCCCTTTTCATCCATATCTTTGACTGTGATGATGTTTTCTCCTTTTGGTATGGTGCCCAAAATCTTCTCTTGCATTCCTTTGCTATATGTTCAAGCTTGTTACATGCATAACATCTTATATGTTTCATATTCCTTCTATAGCAGTCAATGGCTTTGTGACCAACATATGGTCTGCATGGGTCCACAAACATCAAAATGCAAAATTTCTAATACATATATTCTTCTCCTATCATAATTAGAGCGGAATCAAAACAACTTTTCTCCATTATTTCTAAGTAGAGGTCCATGAGGAAGGAACTATTGGAAATTGAGAAGGAAATTGCAGTTCTAATGGACCCTTCGGATCAAAATTTCTTTTATGAACATTCTAAGAAGGAATTATTCAACCTTGTGGAAAGTAAGAACAAAATTTTGAAAAATCAGGAAGAAAAATGGAGATTAAAAGGTAGGATGTGATGGATACAAGATGGTGACAAGAACATTTGATTCTTTCACAAGGGGGCCATAAAAAGAAAGAGTAAAAATTCCATATGGTTCATTAGAGAGAGACAATAGGATTCTCTCATCTCAGCATGACATTTAGAAAGAATTTGTCAATTTCTTCAGTTTTCTATACAGGGTGTCAAAGGAAACAAATATAGTCGACCAAATGGACATGGTTAATCTGTTCCCCTGGACGGTCAATGAATAAGATATGGAATTGATCGATAGGTTGATGTCTTTCGAAGAATTACAACAAATTGTGAAAGACAATGCGAAAGATAAAATCCCAAGTTTGGATGGATGGTCGGTGGAATTATTCATATTCTTCTTTAACATCATGGGCTCTAATCTCCTGGAGATGGCAAAGGAGTCTTACATTTTCGGTAATATAACAGGTGCCATCAATTCTACCTTTATCACTCTTATCCCCAAAAATCAATTTCTGCTATTTTTTTTTTTTTTTATATTACAGACCAATTTCTCTATATAACTCTATTTACAAGATTATTTCTAAATTAATTGAAAATAGAGTTAGGAGAATTCTATCATATCAAATTAATCCAAAGCAATTTGGTTTATTTTTAATCAAAGGATTAGGCATGCAGTGGAAATCAAACAAAAAATCATTCACTCCATCAAATTTTGCAAGCTGAATGCATGTTTAATGAAAATAGATCTTATTAAATAATATGATAGTGTTGAATGGGACTTTCCCAGATTGATCCTACACAATTTTTTCTTTTCCCACAAACACATACACTCGATTATGGCACGTGTCACAACAATGAATATGGAAGTGATAATTAATGGTCAACCGATTGGGTTTTCAAGATCTCGAGGGGATTGTTCCAAGGGTGCACATTCTCACCACTCCTTTTCATTTTGGTTATAGATGCACCCAATAGAGGTACAAGACAAGAAAAGGAGATGGGATCAATCAAAGGCTAGAGGGTATCAAAGAAAATTTCAACGACACATTCATTATTGGTTGATGATGTCCTTTGTGCAGGAGAGACCAAAATCTTAGAATGACAACACATACACAACATATAATCCAAATTTAGCAACGCCTCTTGTCTTTTGATTAATAAAGACAAATCAAAACTTATTTCAAAAAGGGAGGAAAAGGAGGAGATACAATAGATTGTGACCCTATTTGGTGTTAGAGTCAGGCCATTGTTGTGCGGTTTCAATTACTAGGGTTTCATATTGAAACATAACAACCATGAGATGGGGGATTGGTAGTGGTTGGTTGAAACATTCATAAAGAAGTTGCCCATTGGGAACACAAATGGCTAACATTGGGCGAAATATTGGTTATGGTCAAGGCAATTCTTTTAGGAATTTCCATTTACTTGATGCATTTGTATAATCTTCCAATGGAAATTATACACACAATAAATGTTATTATCTCTAATTTCCTTTGGAATGGGGTCATCGATAAAAAGAGATATCACTTACCTTGTCTCGATACATTATCCAAGCAGGTGGAAAAAGGTGGATGGGGCATTAGAGATATCAATATTTTCAGCCATACCCTCCTTATCAAGTGTTTTTGGAGGGTTTTCACATGTTATGGGATTTGGCAAGACATCATATGTGAAAAATACTTTAAAAAATTGAATCTGGAAGAATGGTTGTCCTCTGGGGCTCCTGTGAAAGGAAATGCTTCCTACATATCATGCAGCCTCATGAAAGTCAAACTATAGTTTCGTGGAAATATCTACTGGGAGGTGGGTAGAGGTGAGAAGGTTTACATTGGTTTAGATTCTATAAAAGGGTTGACTGGGGGTCATAATATTCATGTTTCCATCATCCAGTGCCTCAAAAACCGTGGTATTTTTACCTTAGCACACATCGAGAGATATTGTAGCTCTATTTTATCTTCATCCATGTGGCCCCGTGCTCAGGAAATCAGAATTCCAGAGGAGTTAGTGGAACTTTGGGAAACATATCATAAGCATCTTGGTTATGCTAGGATTTACCTCTCTCATAAGCCTCATAAGTTGATGTGGGTAGATTGTGTCTCAAATGGCAACATTTTTGTCAAAGATGCTTACTCATTCATTACATCTCTCATTCAAGTTGGGCCTCATGTTGAATGGTTGGCTCATATGTGCAAGTGGGAAGTGCCTTTAAAAATTAAATGTTTTACATGGCTAGTCATCCATAACTTGATACTCACATAGAAAAACCTCATTAAGAGTGGATTACAGGGTTTGGGATGGTGTCCCCTTTGTGGACCAGCTCCTAAGGATGTTAGGCACCTTTTTTTACATTTCCCTTTTTGCAATTGTAATTTGGGAGGAGGTCACAAAAGCCCTAAAGGTAAATCAGGAGGTGGATAGATCATCTTTTGTAGCATGTCTGGTCAACTAGAGCTCTTGTCAGAAAGAAGTTAGGGCGTTTCCACTATACTTTCTCTGGGGTATCTGGGTTTGCAGGAATAAACATATTTTTGAAAACCAACTCCCCGATGTGTAATCCACGAACTTCAAAATTATGGCCTATTTTCAGGAGGCGGGTCCTTGGAGGCCCAAAGCTCATAGACATTGTGTTTTTCTTAAAGAGGCCTCCTTCCCCATTAGATTCTTTGACAGAGCATCCTCTAGGGGTGCATGTGGTTGTGGAGCATAGATTATGATTGATCATTCCAAAGAATTTCAACTATCTTGGTCAGGGTGCTCTAGTTCTAGTTGGAGAGAAGAGGTGGTGGCCCTTTTGGGGTTCTGAAGTTCACGTCTTAGCTTGCCATTGACACTTTTCATTCACTTGATTCTTATTTTTGTTTTCCTCTTGTAGTGCCCCATGGGCGTTTTGAGCAAGTACTGGTTGTTCACTTACACATCCTCTGAAACATAACAATGTTTGTTTTCCTAGTTTTTGTACAGGTTTTCTTTGGTATTTTTTATTTCTAGACAATAAGGTATTAGATAATATAGACTTCATATATATCAGTATCGATGTAACTACTTTTATTCATTTAATATAACTATGTTGTTTTTTTCTTTGGGAAAAGATAAATTAATTAAAGAGACCCTTTGAAATACTAAATTTAATTCTTAACCTTCTCTACTTACAAATTCCAAACTTTCCATTTAAGCAGAGCAAGAACACATGAAAGAGTAGCAAGCAGGAGGTTGAACAATAGAAAGTGCGACCCAGTCCCCCATGAACCATATTTTAACAAGTGTTTCAAAATCCTATTAATTGTTTTGGGAAATTGTGCGCAGGAAGAATCATCAATGACAGGCACCTTGGCTACCCATGCAATGCCATAAGCAGATGGGGTGATCATTAATTTATCTCCTTCACCACTAAGCATCACCTTAATTTCACTAATAAGTGTCTTTGCGCGTTCTCTATAACAAGAATCTTGTTCAATTAATACAGGTAGTGATCATGATCAACATAACATAAATACTTGAACTGATCAGAAGAACTACAAATTTATACCCAATGTCATAAATGAAAGAAATAATATTGTTACTCACAGTATAAGGGGATTGAAGAGATTGCACAAAATCACAATCCCAGACATTAGGATGAGGATTGACCATCCTTCTCATCACGTTGGGGCAGAGTAGAGGAATTTTCCTAAAAAATAAGTTGCGTCAAGTCAAATATCCCATTGCGGCAAGAAAATCGCAACTCGATAGAGGCTTAAATAAAACACATAAATTTAATCACGGCAGAACAAAGTAAAAACAAAATGGTTGTGGTAAAGCTAGTTGTGAAATATTAAAACCAAGTCACAACAAAACATACTTTGGATTATATTTCAAAACATAGGAAAATACATTTGTATGATAAATTGGAGGCTACTGCTCCAAGTAAAACAAAAATATCTTACTGTGATTTACGCTTCACTATGGGTTGCGGAGTAACTCTGTAAAACTCTGTAAGAACTTGTTTTCACATGCCCACCAATATTTTCCCCACGATTTTCTCCTCACTACCTCTCGGACTTACACACTCGTCTCCTCTCTCAATTATGCAAATGACTTTTACATTCATATCTATCAAAACATACAACTTTGACTCATTAATACATGACAGAGAAAATATTTAAAACATGGGATGGGTGATTATACAAAATGAGGGATTTTCTGAACTTGCAGAGGTTGCGGATTGCAAGTAAGAGTTACGGAGTAAATGTTTGAACATAAATTTTACCAACTATGTATTAAGTGCTTTAACTATCTGATGTGTTGCGGAATGGTCAGCTTGTACTTCTGCTCAGGACTTCAATCATTTTTCCTGCATACAAAATCGCAACATGCAAAATTCATCTAAAAAGCACGGTTGTTGTTAGTGTGTTTAACGCGATGGTTGGGATTTATTTTCAAATACTCCCCCTTAATCACAACATCACCATTGACAATCCCCAAATAGTACCTGAGATAAACAAAATTTTCAGGTGCTAATGGCTTTGTGAAAATATCAGAAAAACTGTTTCTATAACATACAATGCTGCAACACAATTTCACCATTGTTAATCAAATCTCTAATAAAATGATATTTAGCATCAATATGCTTGGTCCTCTTGTGAAAAAAAAAATTATTTGACAATGCAATTGCAGAAGTGTTGTCGTAGAAAATAGTTTTCGTTCCCTCTTAGTCGTGGCGAAGATCCCTCAACATCCTTCTCATCCAAACTGCTTGACATGTTGTTGTTGTTGCAACGACATATTCATCTTCTGTTTTTGCAACGACATATTCATCTTCTGTTGTTGACAATGACATTGTTGGCTACTTCTTGGAGGACCATAAAATGGCTCCAGAACCCAAATGAAAAACATATCCTAACGTGCTCTTTCTATCATCGACACTTCCTGTTGAGTCACTATGTGTGTAATAACTAACTTGTAATCATTTGTTGTGGCGTACAAAATACTATATTCCTTTGTCCCATTGACATACCTTAGAATCTTTTTCTCTGCTTGCCAACTCGTCTCCTTGGGTGTCTCCATGAACCTCGACACAAAACTCACTGTATACATTATAGCCAGCCTAATGGCGGTCAAATACATCAAGTTGCCTATCATGCTTTTGTATAATGTCTAATTGACATTGCTGCTGCAATATTCTTTGCTCTACTTAAAACCTGTGACAGTTGGAGTTGGTATGGGATTGTTGTTATGCATATTAAACCTTTCCAAAATGTCTGCTGCATACTTTGCTTGAGAAATAAAAATACCATTTTCTGTTTTCTTCACTTCTATGCCCTAAAAACATCTTAACAACCCCAAGTCAGTCATTTCAAATTCACTTTTCATGACTTCTTTGAAATCAACGATGAGGAAATCATCATTTCCTATAAAAATTAAATCATCTACATATAAGACAACAATAAGAATCTTTCCATCACTCCCTTTGGTGTAGAGAATAGGCTCACTATCACTTTTGTTGAAACCATTGTCCAACAAGTAAGCATATATCCTCATATACCATACACACGGTGCTTTCTTCAACCCATAAAGAGATTTCCTCAACCGATACACTTTGTCTTATTTGCCTTCTACCTCATAATCAGGTGGTTGCGCAACATACACTTCCTCTTTCAACACTCCATTCAAGAACGCTTATTTTACATCCATTTGATACACTTTTCATTTATGTTGCGTGACAATTGCCACAATTGTACGCTCTATCTCCATCCTCGCAACTGGAGCAAACGTCTCCACATAGCCTCTTCCATGTTGCTGCTTGTATCCTTTGCTAACTAGACTCGCTTTATGCATTTCAATCTTCCCCTCAACGTTTCTCTTGGTCTTATAGACCCATTTCACTCCAATGACTTCTTTTCCTTGCAGAAGGTTCACTAACTCCCATGTGCCATTCTTTTCTATTGCTTCTATCTCTTTCTCCATTGTCGCAACCCATTTTTCTTCTTTTCCTGCATCCTCAAAATTGATTGGGTCATCTACATGACAAAATAATGCGAATAATGAATTCAGACCAGTGCTACTATCAACTTCATCTTGCTCATAAATTTCATTTAAATTTGTGAATTTTGGTCTTCTTGTACTTATTGAAGATGGGCTTGAAATATCACTTGGTGTTACGCTTTGCAGCATGCTTGGAGAAGCACTTTCTTGATTGTGTGACATTGTCCTATTATTTGTTGATGGTGTTACTTGCTACCTACTTTGTTGCGCTTGAATAGGAGTAGAGGGAGTCATTGTTGAGGAATTTCTTATTGTTGTCAATTCCTCTTTGTCCTCATGTGGTATACATGCTTTGACATTGACTATCTTCTCTAAACTTCCATCCCATGCTTCCTCTTCTATGAACTACACATCTCTGCTGATTATGACCTTCTTGGTTGATGGATTGTAGAGCTTGTATGCCTTGGATTCATCACTATATCCAACAAATATACATTTCTCCCCCTTGTTGTCCAACTTCTTCCTCAACTCATCCGGGACATGTGCATATGCCACACATCCAATGACTCTCAAGTGAATGACACTATGCTTTATTCTACTCCATGCCTCTTTAGGAACCACATTATTGACACTTTTGGTTGGACACCGATTAATGATATACGTTGCACAAGCAACAGCTTTAGCCCAATAATCATTTGGAAAATGCTTTACCTTCAACATACTCCTTGCCATTTCCATGATGGTCCTATTCTTCCTTTCCGCGACACCATTTTTCTAAGTTGTATACCTTGTTTTAAATTGCTTGTGAATTCCATGCTCCTTGAAAAAATGAAGGAAGTCATTTGAGATGTATTCGTCACCTCTCTCAGTCTTAAGGACTTTGATGTAGTGTCCTCCTTACTTCTCAACAAGAGCCTTGTATTGACGAAAGCGCTCAAAAACTTCACTTTTCTATTTTAGGAAGTAGACCCATGTCTTCCTTGTGTAGTCATCTATGAAAGTCAAAAGATAATGGTTGCCACCAATTGATGGTGATTGCAGTGGTCCACATAAATCTGATTAGACAATCTCCAAAGGTGCCTTTTCCAATACTAACTTTCTTGTTGGAAATGTTTCTCTGTGTTATTTTCCCAAGATACATCCTTCACATAGGTTGTCCAATTCTTCTATGAGTGGAAATCCCTTCACCATGCCTTTCCTATGCAACAAATTCAAACATCCAAAGTTGAGATGACCAAATCTCAAGTGCCATAACCAATTTTCATCTTTGACCTCTGCTTGATAGTTCACTTGTTTGATATTTGCATCTTTTCTTCCATCTTATTGTGAGTTCATTGAGAGTTGTGCTTCTGCACCTTCTTCTTTCAAATCTAATCTTATCTTTAGGGGAAATATTCTATTGCTTGTCATCTGAACCTTTGCAATCAATTGTATGCTTGGAGGCCTATCCAAAATTGTGCACTCATCATTTTTGAAAAATAAATTGTATCCATTTTGCATGAGTTGTCAAATGCTTATGAGGTTATGCTTCAAACCGGGGACAAAGTAAACATTTGAGATGTACTTCTTATCCCCCTTCTTTGTTAGGATATTAACTCTTCCTTTTCCCATGACAGAGACTTTTCTATCAGTCCCTAATGTCACTTCAGATTTCGCACTTTGATCTAGATTGGTAAACATTTTTATGTTCCCTGACATGTGGTTGCTGCACGCTGAATCTAGATACCATACATCACTCTGTTTTTCTTGTGCTACATTACAAGCTAAAAACATGCTATCATGCTTCTGATTTTCCTTTGTGAAATTTACACTTGGTTTGTTACTAATGTCATATTTCTTCTTTCTACATTCATTTGCATAATGACCATACTTCTTACAGTAATGACATTGAACTTGAGATTTATCATACCTCTGACCTTGTGCTTGATTTTGGCTTGGGACTTGACTTGGATTTTGATTGCTACCCCTTGCACTTGAGCTTGAAGGGCTGCTTCTTCCACCTTTGTGTGGGCTTCTTCCTCTTCCTCTAGCATATGATCTTCCTCTGCATGTACCTTGACCAAATGAAACTTGTGTCTTGAAGGCATGCTCCAATGAGGAGCTTTTTGATCTATTCATTCTATGTTCATGAGAAACTAGTGATGAATGAAGCTCATCCACTGAGAACTATGAGAGATCCTTTGTCTCTTCTATGGCCACAACAATGGCATCAAACCTTGTTGACAGAATTCTCAAAACTTTCTCAAATATTCTCCTTTCCTCAAGTGTCTCACCATGAGACTTCGTTGCTGCTGCAACCTTTGGGAAAATACTTTCATGAACTGCTTGAAAAATGTAGAAGAGGAATTTTTCATCCGTCTTCCTATTTTCCTCAACAAATACCTTTCTAGTTGTGTCAAGGCATTGTATGTTGCTGCATCTGCTGGTTCTTGAAAACCATTCTCCAACAAATCCTAAATGTCTTAAGAATAAAATAGGGCTTTCATTATAATAGCCCAATAATAAAAAAAATTCCCATTAAATTGAGGTATTTGAGGATTAGTCAAGATTGTGTTTGTTTTTGGCATTTCTGAATGAAAAAAAAAACTTTCTACCCACTAGTAAATACACTTCAAAACAATTTTTAATTGCTAGTAAAAACTCTTGTTTTTACACTAACAAAGTTTAACCTGCTCTGATACCATGTTAGAAACTTTTACAGGGGGCAGAGGAGAGGACTTTTCCTAAAAATCAGTTGCAGCAAGTCAAATTTCCAATTGTGGAAAGAAAATCGCAACTTGACAGAGGCTTAAATAAAACACAGAAATTTACTCATGGCAGAATAGAGTAAAAAAAATGGTTGTGGTAAAGCTAGTTGTAAAATATTAAAACCAAGTGGCAACAAAACATACTTTGGATTATATTTCAAAACATAAGAAAATACATTTGTATGGTAAATTGGAGGCTTCTGCTCCAAGTAAAACAAAAATATATTACTGTGATTTACGCTTCACCAGGGGTTGCAGAGTAACTCTTTGTAAAACTCTGTAAGAACTTGTTTTCACGCGCCCACCAATATTTTCTCCACAATTTTCTCCTCACTACCTCTTAGACTTACACACTCGACTCCTCTCTCAACTATGCAAATGACTTTTACATTCATATTTATCAAAACATACAACTTTGACTCATTAATACATGACAGAGCAAATATTTAAGACACAGGATGGGCAATTATACAAAATGAGGGATTTTCTAAACTTGCAGAGGTTGCGAACTGCAAGTAAGAGTCGCGCAGTAAATTTTTCAACATACATTTTACCAACTCTGTATTAAGTTCTTTAACTATCTGATGTGTTGTGGAATCAACATCTTGTACTTTTGCTCAAAACTTCAATCCTTCCACCTACAAACAAAATCGCAACCTGAAAAATTCATCTGACAAGTATGGCTGCTGTAAGTGTGTCTAACGTGGTGGTTGGGATTAATTTTCCAATAGTTGTTGCTACTACTTGTTGACAAAGCACAAGGCAGAGTAGAAGAAGCAACAGAAATGCGAGCCATTACAACAAATTCTTATAGAAAATATTAGCTATATGCAAAGGAATGGAATTTGGAAAACAGATTGTGCTTGCATAATTGGCTTCGCTCGTAGACAATTGAGTCACCTACTATTATTACGTAGGTATAGGTATATATAGTGGCCTATGTCGATGGAATTAGGGAATATAATGAGTTGGCTGACTTCCAAATTGTGCATATGCTAAATAAATTATTCCATATCACAGAGATAGAGTCAAATATTTTTCCCCGCACACCAAGCGTGCATCGAAAAGCATGCAAAAAGACTTGGGGTCAATCACCATTAACCATGGCATCTATTTTCAACTCTAATTTCGTGTCTTTTCTCCCTTCCCTGTTTCTACTCCATTTCCAATTCCACCTGATCCCAATTTCTTCCTTCCCTGTTCCAAATGAAAGAAAAAACGAATTTGAATTTGATTCTATACTCGAAAATTCCACCATTTAAAATCCAAATTCAAGAATATATATCTTACAAATATATTAATACATCATTTAAAAAAAAAGTACATGGATTATATTAAAAATTTTAGAGAAAAGTCATACTCATGTTTACTTATTTCTAACATTAATCTTTCTTGTCTAAGATGTTATAGACCCCTCCTATTTAAAATGTAACTTAATGAGAAACAAAATGTATCAAATATAAGTCTTTAAACTCAAAGCTAAAGTCCAATGTAAAGCTTCAAGTCTTGTATATTAGGTTTTACGTGTTGTCAAAATACTAGGAAATATATGTGTGAATCACTAAATAGAATTATGTAAACTTGGAAAATGTAAATGCCATCTACAAACATTAAGACCACTCCTAGAGGGTCTTCTTGCAAATATCTACAAACTCCTAGAGACTCTTCTTGAAAGCCAAGAAGAATGACATCTGGTTTATGATTGAATTATGAATTTAGAGGCTTTTTTTCATGCTCATTTTGTATTATAGTTAAAACAATTTTATGTATTTGTATTATAGCTAAAACATTGTTATGTATAAAGGAAACACTTTTAAAGCTTACAAAACAATTCAAGGAAAGTAATGAAGAATCATAACATGTCAAACGAGAACAATTCAATCATAAAATATCGAAAAGTTAAAACATAGTTTAAGAGTTAAGCGCTTATACAAAATTGTTGATGGAAATGAAAATGTTATGATCATGATCATAAATAAAGGGCCAAAACTATCTCAAGGTGTGTAGGTCATGTTATCTCCATTGTCATCATCAACATTAATGTATTGAGTCATGAGAGAGCAATTATTAATTGGAACCCATCAAGTGAATACTTTGCCACTATGGGTTACAAAGCCATATTTCTTGATGGGGATCTAAATGAATGTTGGTGGTGGAAGACATTCTGGAAGTTGATATCTCCAATAAAATCAAGGCTCTTTTTGTTATAATATTCAAAAGAGACCTAGAAAGTGAACAAGATTATGTTATCTATGTAGAATGGATGAGGAGACCACTCAACATAATCTACTAGATTTTCCATTTGAAAAAGAATTATAGAAGGATGTATGCTACTTATTTGTAGGAGTGGGGCATTGGAACAAAGTCTCCTTGGTTGAATGCTTTGGTAGATCATAAAGGTCTCTCATGTATTATTGCCTAGGAAATATGGATCAACGAAATTAAACCTTGTTCTTGGCTAGATCTTTCACTCCTCTAGAATTATTCCACACACACTCACATAATTGTTTAGAAGAGTCTTAGAATATCCAGTCCACCAATGGTGCGCAAGTCATATGCATGGGGCTTTTTTGATAATGAAAACTAGAAAAATATAGGTCCATGAGTTATTGGAGGTGTCTTGTATGTGCCAAACAGATTGGATTTTTCATTCTAGAACCAATAGTTGAGTTAAAAAACATGTAGTTTTAAGCCTTGTGAAATTGGTCTTCAAAACCATTTAAAGAATACAAGTCATGGATGACTCCAAGTTGGCTATTGAATGGATCAGAGGAACGTTTTGACTTCAAAAC
This sequence comes from Pinus tabuliformis, assembly GCA_031772625.1. Lineage (NCBI taxonomy): Eukaryota > Viridiplantae > Streptophyta > Pinopsida > Pinales > Pinaceae > Pinus > Pinus tabuliformis. The sequence goes on from CM062820.1 coordinate 959,037,065, forward strand.
CTTAATCTTAAGTCCATGTTGAACCAAATAATCAATGGTATTGAGTTATTTGAGGTAATAAGCTTCAGTAATGCCAATTCACAATACAATTCTAAAGCCAATGGTCTATAAAAAATAGAACTAATGTCAAGTCAAATATGGCTTCTACAAGTGGAAGAGATTGAAATAATAATACAACTCCTTCCAAATCCCTAATTGATGATAACCTACAAGTGTATATGTTGCTTATTTCTTCTTCTCTTTATGTGTTGTGTTTAGCTCTAAAAGCAAGAGGAATTGCTTTTAGGGATATATCAAAGCAATTAAGAATTGAAGCTCCTCTTTTATTTTCTTCAAATGGTTTAGGCTTAAATTAAAATCTAAATTGAAATTTGTAGAGAAATTAGTTTTGATAGGTGATCCATGTAGATTATTTAGTTGACTTTTTCTTTCTTTTTTTCTTCTAGTGCCTTGACATATGTTCAATGCAACTTTGTTTTTGGTATTTATGATATACAATTACAAAATTTTCCTTTGGAAAAAATAAATAAATTAGATCAATTTTTTTAATATTGATGGGAATTTTTAAACAAAAACTCTTAGCCTTAAATTATATTGAATGTGTACTTGAAATATTCAACATTGATTTGTTGAATGCATATTACTACATATTTCTAATTGATCCTCTTTACACATAGCCACTCAAAGATTATTATTCTTGCATTGGTGTTTACAATAATATCTATTAAGAAAATATTTAGGGTAAGCTCTTGTATGAGCTAGGAAAAGTATTATTGGAAAATGTTATGAGGATAGGTCTGTCATTAATGTAAATTCTATTTGAAAAAATATAAAAAGATTTTTTGGTGCCTTGTTAAATACATGTATTTAAATCAACACCCCATTGCATGAAATTTGATCAAATCACATTAATGATTTCAATTACACTATTACAAACGGTTATTGTTGTAAGTGGTTGAGGGTAGCCCATGGTGACTATGATCATGAAACAATTATATATCTATCAACTCTATATTGTATTATGATGAAATTAAGAGATAAAGAGATCTCCTTTTTTTCTTGACTCATATGGTTTACATGTGATGATCTAATCATATGTTTTGATGGTTGTAACAAAGCTTGAGATACACTCTTAACCTCCAAATCATTTGATTTAGAATTAGATCACATAGATGGTCTTAATTTGAAAGAATATTATTAAGGTAATTAACACAATGCAATAAGCCAACCCTCCATTGGTTTTCCTATGCTTCCCCTATTTGTCTTTCCTAAAATAAAGATTTGCGAATTAAATATTAGAACATCAAGTGATTCCCCCTCTAATACATAGTGTCATGACTAGAATAAGATTTGGGGATTAAGCAAGGTAACAATGAATTAAGTATTAGAAAATCAAGTGATTCCTTCTCTAATACATAGAATCACAACTAGAATAAGATTATGGGATTAAGCGAGGTAAACATGTAATCAATGGTATAACCATCATTATTTGTTAATAAAGAAACATTACAAACATTCATAATTTATTGTTTCAAGCATTATTTGATATTAAATCTCACAATACTTAGAAACAACTAGAAACCTAATTACTCTTGTTCAAATCTTCAACATTTGTTTATTCATCCTCTCTTAGTTTCCATTTTTATGAAGGATCTAAAAAAATATGGCACCTCTTTGAACAGAAATTTTAAATTCTAACCTAAATATAAAAATGAAAATAAAAAATTATACTCTAATGTAGTGGGCATGCTACACAAGACCATCAATGACATAGTACTCAAATATAATCACTAAAATACATAGAGATGCTACATAGGACCTGTTATCTCTCTAGGAAACTCTCCTAGGTTGTAGCTCGGAGATGCCTGGTAACATATAATCTTCAATATTGTTCTAGGAACTACTGGAATGGATGATGGTTTGGTTCAAGCCAGATAACCACTTCAACTCTGTTTTCACTCCAGACATGCATGAACACCCTCAGCTTACAAGGCTTTAGACCACTAACGCTCAATAATTTGCAGATTAAGTGAGTGAACGAAGAATACTAACCACACCAGCAGATGCATACACAACGTATGATGGCCAGCTGCAGCCAATGAATGAAACTTGTAAATATATTGTATCTAAATGGAGATAAGATGACAGTTATCTAGCATTAGATACAGAAGAAACATAGATGACCCATTCAACAACAGATCCAATTCACCAATGTAGAGATAAGATGACGGTTATCTAGCACTAAACATGGGAGAAAGCGTGAACAAACCAATCCAGGTGCAAGTTTAGAAAAATAAGGGAAATGGACATCGAGCATGTAGCAGCAAAAAAAGCTTGTATTTTTGAAAATGAAGAGGAGATGCTGCAAGTTACAAAGTATTTATAGTCTCCAGAAGTTGAACTGCACAACAACAACCAACCCTGATTATATCTTGCTTTCGGTTATTTATAGTTTACTTTTACAATGATCTTTAGCCGTTTAGGGCTGGAGATGTCTTAATCGACCAACTACTAGCATTAACTGTCTAATTATGTTCCAGGACGCAATTTCCTTTCCATCATGAAAACATTAAACAATTCTGGTACTGCGCTATCCTGCTAGGTAGTTGGCTTGATTATGGTAGTGGGGCTCCATGAATGTTTAATTTTGTTTGTTGGATCATGCTGTGTCCTTTTTCCTTCAGCAATGCTTTTGTTAATTCGGTTCAGTGGACTAATTGTCATCAGATTGACAAGGTCGGCCACCTTCTTCTTCGGGTAACAGATAGGGAGTGGAGTATGGAGTGCATGGGTGGATGGACGTGTTGAATCGGATGGACAAAGAGGTGACAGAGCAGTGGAGGACGATTGGGGATGATTGTGAACGAGGGCCATCTGATCGGGGGGAAATGCACGGTGGAGATTGCGTGCAGGAGGTTTGAGGTCACAGTGGGAGTGGAACATATCCAGGCCGTTAGACCTTAGGTGAGAAGATCGGATGATTATCGAGCGGAGGAGATGTGCGAACAATAACAATCGGCGGTGGTTTGGCTAGGGCGGTTGTGGTTTTTATCGAAAGGGCATTGGGCGATAAGTGGTAAATGTCAGAACTCACCTGATTCCATTCAATGGAGGACACATAGCGGTGGAGGAGAGAGAAAAACCACTCTCATCGGGTGGGTACTCTTCGTGCTAGTTGCCCGTGCGATATGAGCGAGGACTGTTAGATTTGACGGGGATGATCTAACGGCGGAGAACGATCAGGCATGTTGTGTTGATCAGGTGAGATGTGGTCCATTGGATTGGCGGGGTAGATCGACGGCGGAGAACATGTAGGTGTGGGGTATCCTCGAGAGATGTGTGGATGACACATATGGTGAAAAGGTGAGGTTTTGCAAGGTTTTATGGGTTAATTTGCTTTAGGATAAGGTGAAAGAGGGTTGTCGGGATATGCAGGTTAGGTTAGGAAATGATAGGAGTGATGTGTGAGTGGAGTAAGAGAGGAAGTGGGATAATGGTCTGTGTGGGACCCTCTTTAAGGACAGCAAAGCAGACCAGGTCCTTCCTTCAACCTTCAAAAATGGCAACGCTGCATCTCAGGGCTAACACTGGCTCCTTCTAGGGATGAAAGCCTCCCTGTGAGGTTTCAAGAACTGTAGACCACTGCCTTTCCAGTAAACAACAAGATTAAATCTACTACATAGTGTTCCATTGGGCATGGAGTCTAACTAGTATGAAATAAAACTGAAAAACATATTTACAATACCAAGGCTTTAAAGCCTTAAACAAAATAAAGTTTCAAAAACTGCCCATTTACTGGGCCATCAAAAACATCTTCTCCCTCTAAATTTTGCAGAATGAAAGTGTTGTTCATCTAAGCTCGAGCAATGATAAATGGTCATGTCCATAAGGCATCAAATTTACCATGATTGCCCTTCTTTTCCTTCAGTACATCCCATTTGAGAACCCTGTCACCAACCTGAAAATTGCCCATCTTTGCCTTTTTGGGCTTCCTTGATTCTCCTCTGATGTATTTCCGACTTATTGATCAGTTGATCTCTGATTTGGTGAACTTCAGCCAAGTCACTCATCCTCCTTTCCATGTTGCTTTCCTCATCCTATTCCTCTTGCAAGAATTTGGCCACAGGGAGGATCAATTGGATTGGAAAAATAGCCTCAGTGCCATACACTAGCTTGAATGGAGAGTTCCCTATGGATTTCTTGGTGGTAACTCTGTCAGCCCATAATGCAAACTTCAGCTTGGAATCCCAGTTCCTTTTGTTGTCTTCCAATAGTTTTTTGATTATCCTTACCAGGCTCTTATTTGATGATTTTGCCAAGCCATTTCCTTGAGGATAATATGAGGTAGAATGCACTAATTTAATGCCCATTGCTTCACACATGTCCACCAATTCCTTTGCTCTGAAAGTTGCTGCATTATCAGTGACTAGCTTGGTTGGGCATCCAAATCTAGTGAAAATATTCTCAGTTAAGAACTTCATGACAACCTGGTGATCAGCCTTCTTAGTGGGTATGGCCTCAATCCATTTGGTAAAATAATCAGTGGCTACTAAGATCCACCTGTGTTGGCCACTAGAATGTGGATTAATCTCCCCTATGAAATCTAAACCCCACTGCTGGAAAGGACCATTAGTGTGTATTGGTTTCAGGGGCAAAGATTTCAGCTGCTGTCTTCCTGCAAACCTCTGGAATTTGTCACAAGACTTTACAAATGAGAACACATCAGAGAATAGAGTAGGCCAATAATACCCAGCCCTCAGGATCTTGTGGGCTGTGGTTTTCCAATAATGATGCCCTCCACAAATGCTAGAATGAAACTGGTGCATGAATTCCATAGATTGTTCCTTGTCTAGGCATCTCAAGAGGATTCCAGATGGGTCCCTCCAATAAAGCAGGTCCTTAATAATACAAAAATTGGCTGCTCTAAGCTTAATAGTCCTAGCCTAGCTCGAACTGAGCCCTGGAGGCAATTCTAGTTGCAACAAGAAATGAGCTATACTGGAATACCATTCACAAGTAGCCAAATTCTCAGCTAATGACTAGTTCTGCTTTCGTTCTTCTGTTGCCTCCTCTACTTGTTCAACCTCTGAATCTGCACCTATGAAATTTATGTCCAACAGATTGCAATTTTCCTCAGCCATGAGCTTAGCCATGCCCTAACCTTTGACAAGCTTGGTGGGCTTTACCTCTATGCTGAACTCTATGAGTTTTGCAATCCATTTGGCCCTTCTTCCATCAACATTTGGCTGCGTTAGGATATCCTTTACTGAAGCTGAAGGTACATAGGCAACTACCTTGGAGTGCAGAATGTAAATTCGGAATGCCTTTAAAGACTTTATGAGAGCATAGGCCTGCTTCTCAATGAGGTCATACCTTAATTCAACATCTCTCAAAGTTTTGCTGAAGAAGGCCACTGGGTGTTCTATACCTTCATCATTTTTCTGCAACAAGACTGCTGCAAGTGTATCATAAGAAGCAAAAGAGAAAATATAAAAATCCTTGGTGTAGTCTGGGCTGACTAAGGTGGGAGCTTCCATGATAGCTCTTTTGATGGCTTCGAAAGATCTTCTTGTAGCCTCTGTCCATTTTATCTTTGACCCCTTCCTTAACATGGAGGTGATGTGCTTCACTAGTTCTGCAAAATTTGGAATGAACCTCCTCACAAAGTTAATCTTTCCTAGAAAAGATTGAATGTCCTTTTTCGATCTTGGGATGGACAATGTCTGTATTGCTTGAACCCTTTTTGGATCGATCTTGACACCTGCAGCAGAAATGATATGTCCTAAAAGTTTGCCTTCTTTTAGAGAAAACTGTGACTTCTTAGGATTTACTGAGATTCCAAACCTTCTGCACTTAAGAAACACCTTCCTCAAATGCTGCAAATGGTCACCGTGACTGCTGGAGAAAGCTGTTATGTCATCTAGGTAGATAAGGAAAAACTTGTCCTTCTCTCCCACAAAGGCTATGTCCATGGTCCTTTGAAAGGTAGTCCCAGCATTCATCAGTCCAAAAGGCATCTTGGAGTACATGAAAGTACCCCAAGGAGTAGTGAAGGTAGTCTTTTCTTGATCTTTTGGATGTACAGCAACTTGGTTGTAACCTGAAAATCCATCCAAGAAAGACATGACTCTAGCCCCTGAAACTTTTTGGAGCAAATGTTCCATTTTGGGTAGGGGGTAGTTGTCTTTCTTAGAGCATTTGTTGAGATTTCTGAAGTCGACACAAAGCCTGATTTCTCCATTTTTCTTCCTTACTACCACCAGGTTAGCTACCCACTTTGAGTATCTTAGGGGAACTATGATCTTGGTAGCCAATAGTTTCTTAATCTCTTTTTCAATCAAAGGTAGCATTAAAGGGCTGATGGGTCTTAGCTTCTGCTAAAAAGGGATGGTGTCTTTCTCCAGTGGAATCTTATGTTGGATGGTGTTTTTGTCATAAGTCTTAAGGTCACTGTACTCTTAGGAAAAGACATCAGTGAACTACTTCATCAGGTTGCAATATTCAGAACTTTGGGCAGCAAACAAGTGAGTGGACAGGTTTATCTATTTTGGATGATCTGGACTCCCTATATTGTGTCTATGGACTGCAGAATCATTTTCTTTCTGGGCAGGCTTATAAGGTACATCATTATGATCGAAAAGTTTCTCTAGAGGTACCAGCCCTTTGGGTATATGGTTGCTAGGCAGTTGTACAATGCTGTTTTGGCCAATTTTGTTTCTCAGCTGGGATTGATGGCCTTCCTCCATGGTTTTGTTATCTTGATCAATTTTCATTTCAGAGAATTCATCAATGACTTGTAGAAACCTATTGACTTCATCATCATCCTCAAAAACTTTCCAATACTTGACATTGTCAGGCAATGACAGTCTATATTTCACTTGAATTTCATAAGTTAACTTAGGAGGAAGAGGAGGGATAAAAGTGCTAGCAGACACAACAAGGGAGTCGGCCATATGATTTTTGGCCCTTGGGATGTATGAAATACTAAAACTATTGAATGAATCCTTGAGCTTCCATACCTCATCTCTGTATGCTTTAACCCTAGGGTGCCTCGCCTGGAATGTCGGATTCACTTGTTGAATTATAATGTCTGCATCTCCAAACACCTTCATATGTTTGATGCCCATTTCTTTAGCAACGTTCAAGCCTAAGATCAAAGCCTCGTACTCTGTTATATTATTTGTGACTTGAAAAGTCAGCTTGAAAGATAAATGTATGCATTCTTGTGTGGGAGATATCAGAACTACACCTGCTCCTACAGTTTCCCTAGAGCAAGCTCCATCAAAGAACATGTCCCAAATTTGTGGACCTTCTTCCTCTGTGACCTTACAAACTGGTTTCTTGAGCTACATGGAGGCCAACTAGGATTCTTCTATTTGGAGAATACAGGCTCCAAAGTCAGTGTCAATAGCATAGATGGGATGATTAGTGGGATGTTTCTCATCACTGATGATATAAGCTAATTGAGCTTCCCTGTATAATATCCTACTCTCACCTCCAAAAACTGGGACAGTAGCATAGGATAGATCGTTTTATAATGTTCCACCCAATCTTTTAGTCCGTCCCTTGGAAAGAAGCATGCCAAACTTAGGGGGAACATCTACTACTACTATGTCCATCATCATGCTCTTCATGGGAAGCTGAGCCAAGGTGATGGCTAGGTTTTTGATTAACCCCAAACATTTCACCTTTCTAGAATCAAAAGAAAACAGATCATGATAAGGCCTGGTGATGTTAAGGCCTAACTCATCCATGACGACCTTTGGCATTAGATTATGGCTGGCACCTGTGTCCAGCAAACAGTTGTGAAGGGTTTTGTCATGAATAGTCAAGGAGACATAGAATGATGGGGAGCTATCATCAGAGGGTTCAGTCCTTGGGCTAAGCACAACTACAGGTTTGTCATCTTGCAAATTCGCATAGTTGTTTGATGCTTGTGTGGCCTTAAGCTCAAGGGCTTCAAGGATGGGTCTCCTAAAGGCTTCATTCTTTACCAGTTCCATCAGAGGTATAGATATTTTCAACTTCTAGATTTCTGATTCAAAACTGAAAGAAGAAAGGAACTTGTTAGGACCTCTTACCTCTTGAGCTGGGGCTTTGAGAATGATGGGATCAGCTACTGGTCGCTTTTGCTTGTTAGCTTGTTGTTCTGTAGGGGCAGTAGCTCTTTGGGTAGGGGTTTCCTTGGCACTATTCATCTTCGACCTCAGATTATACCTTCACTGATCTTCAGTTTGTAGAACAGCCCTACCATCCCACTCTTGGCTGGTTTGGTCCTTCAGTAACGACTCTTCATAGGTAGCCAAGGTCAAAAAGGAAGCATTGCCTTTGTCTTCCATACAATGGATCTCATCATCTTCTTTAGGCTGCTCCTCTTCCATGACTACATTCTGGAAATGGGTCTTCACTCTCTGGTCTTCATTGGCATCTTTGCTCCTTTGCATGATCTGCAATTGCTCATTTGATCTTCTATGTGGATTCAGATTTCTAGGAGCAAAGGTGTTAGGAATTCTTCCTTTCCCAGGGTGCTGCTCAACCTTTAATTTGGATATTTCAGAGGCTAGTGACTCTATCATCTTGGTCATTTTATCTATGTTGGGGCTTAAAAATGAGGAAGATTCACCCCTCTGTCTCCTTCGGTCGACGTGTCCCTTGAGTTTCTCTGCAGCCATGATGTTGGACTCTACTTCCAAGGCTGCATCTTGCATTTCAGCCAAAGAAGCACATCTTCTCTCCCTCAATAGTAGACAGAAATCAGAATCGAAGGCATTGGCATAGGTAAGCTTAGCAGAGGTAGGGGTGGGTTTCACTTTAGCTGGTATCTTGTTGTACATGTGGTTGAACCTTTTATTGAAATCAGAAAGTGACTCCCCATTTTCCCTTTTCAGGTTCCCAAACTCAGTATGATAGTAGAGCAGATCTTTCTTATCCCCCCAATGCTTTAGGAATACATCATCTAAGGCCTCAATATTTGTTATAGATCTAGGGGTCAATTCTCTGAACCATTTTCTTGCCTCTCCATCTAGGCTTTGGACAAAAACTCTCATCCACACATCATCTTCACTAATGTCTAGATTATCAACATAGCTATAAAAGGACTCAAGATGTTCTTCAGCTGTAACCCCTTCAATCCCAGTGAACTTAGGCATGTATTTCTGATATTCTCCAGTAGGCATTGCATTCAAAGGAGTGGGCAGTACTAGAGGTCCATACCTAGAAGCTATGATTCTTTCCATTTTGGTGAGTGCTTGTGGACTTGCCATGGCTGTGGTGGATTGAAGAGTACTGGTAGTCTAAATGATAGAGAGCTGAGGAGTGACTGATAGGACTAAAGGAATATGAGGGATAGGAGGTGAGGTTTCCTTTGGGATTAAAGCAAGAGGAGAACCTAAAGAATAAGGAGCTTTATGAATCTCTGAAAATTTTTCTTCACTGCTATTGTTAGAGGCTATAATCTCAACATGTATTTGTTCTATTACTAACCTTTCTTGTAGAGGTATAGAGGATTGTTTAGGTTTACCTGATCCCGATGATCCTATCTGTGATATCTTTCTTCCTTTGATGATCTTTTCAGGGTCAGGTACTGGGTCAGTTGGTGACTTATGGGGATTTCTCCGAGTATGTCTCACAAACTAAGCCAAAACTATGATGTGGAGTCGCCAAGAGGTTCAACCTCCAGTAGAGTCACCAGATAGATAATTACAACCAAAAATGTGTCCAGACTTTGTCTATCATCAGAGCTGGATCTGTGTCGTTCTCCCAGGGAAACTGAGCTTCGATCTCCTCTCCCCGGCAACGACACCAATTATTGTTAGCTCTCCAGGAAATTCTCCTAGGTTGTAGCTCAGAGATGCCTAGTAACATATAATCTTCAACATTGTTCTAGGAACTACTGGAGTGGATGATGGTTTGGTTCAAGCCAGATAACCATTTCAACTCTGCTTTCACTCCAAACATGCATGAACGCCCTCAGCCTACAAGGCTTTAGACCACTAACGCTCAATAATTTGCAGATTAAGTGAGTGAATGAAGAATACTAACCACACTAGCAGATGCATACACAACGTATGATGGCCAGCTGCAGCCAGTGAATGAAACTTGTAAATCTAATCTATCTAAACGAAGATAAGATGATAGTTATCTAGCGTTAGATATAGAAGAAACATAGATGACCTATTCAACAACAGATCCAATTCACCAATGCAGAGATAAGATGACAGTTATCTAGCATTAGACATAGGAGAAAGCGTGAACAAACCAATCCAGGTGCAAGTTTAGAAAAAGAAGGGAAATGGACATCGAGCATGTAGCAGCAAAAGAAGCTTGTATTTCTGAAAATGAAGATGAGACGCTGCAAGTTACAGAGTATCTACAGTCTCCAGAAGTTGAACTGCACAACAACAACCAACCTTGATTACATCTTGCTTTCGGTTATTTATAGTTTACTTTTACAATGATCTTTAGCTATTTAGGGTTGGAGATGTCTTAATCGACCACATACTGGCATTAACTGTCTGATTGCATTCTAGGACACAATTTCCTTTCCATCATGAAAACATTAAACAATTCTAGTACTGTGTTGTCCTGCTTGGTAGTTGGCTTGATTATGGTAGTGGGGCTCCATGACTGTTTAATTCTATTTTCCGGATTGTGCTGTGTCCTTTTTCCTTCAGTCATGCTTTTTGTTAATTCGGTTCAGCGGACTGACTGTCATTAGACTGACAGGGTCTACCACCTTCTTCTTCGAGTAACAGATAGGGACTGGAGTATGGAGTGCATGGGTGGATGGACGTGTTGAATCGGACGGACAGAGAGGTGACAGAGCGGTGGAGGATGATTGGGGATGATCGTGAACGAGGGTTGTCTGATCGGGGGAAAATGCATGACGGAGATCGCACGCAGGAGGTTTGAGGTCACGGTGGGAGCGGAACATATCCGGGCCGCTAGACCTTAGGTGAGCAGATCGGACGGTTATCGAGCAGAGGAGATGTGCGGACGATAACAATCGGGGGTGGTTTAGCTAGGGCGGTTGTGATTTTTATTGGAAGGGCATCAGGTGGTAAGTGGTAAATGTCAAAACTCGCCTGATTCCATTCAATGGATGACATGTAGCAGTGGAGGAGAGAGAAAAAATGCTCTCATCGAGCGGGTACTCTTTGTGCTAGTTGGCCGTGCGATATGAGCGAGGACCGTTAGATCTAATGGGGATGATCTAATGGCGGAGAACGGTCAGGCATGTTGCATTGATCGGGTGAGATGTGGGCCATTGGATTGGCGGGGTAGATCGACGATGGAGAACACATAGGTGCGGGGTATCCTCAGGAGATGTGCGGATGGCGCATATGGTGAAAAGGGGAGGTTTTGCAAGGTTTTATGGGTTAATTTGCTTTAGGATAAGGTGAAAGAGGGTTGTCGGAATATGCAGGTTAGGTTAGGAAACGAGAGGAGTGAAGTGTGAGCGGAGTAAGTGAGGAAGTGGGATAATGGTCTGTGTGGGACCCTCTTTAAGGACAGCAAAGCAGAGCGGGTCCTTCCTTCAACCTTCAAAAATGGTAGCGCTGCATCTTAGGGCTAACAGGACCATGAACAACAAAACAACCAAATATAATCACTAAAATACAATATGATCCTTCAAGAAACTGTGCAGAAATCATTTAATATAGTGAGCTTTGGTGTTTTATGAATATGATTGTAATTTTATGTAGATTTGTAGTGTGTGTATATTTATATATATATCTAAGGAGGTATACTACTTATTTGGAGGAATGGAGCATTGGAACAATTATTTTTTGGTTGAATGCTTTAGAAGATCATAAAGGCCTCCCATGTATGGTTGCTTGGGAATATGGATCCCATGAAATGAAATCTCATATTTTAGTAAAACGTTTTCTCTTCTAGAATTCTTTCACCCCCACACACACAATTGTTTAAAAGAGCCTTGGAACATCTAGTTCTTAAATGGTGCACAAGTCATATATATGGGGTTATTTTGATAGTGCTAATTAAGGAAATATAGGTCCATGAGGTCTTGGAGGTGTGTTGTATATGCCTAATGGATTAATTTTTTCATTTAGTATATTCATAGATCCTAAATCCAATAGCTGGAATAAAATACATGTAGTTTTAGGCCATGTGAAATTGTTCTTCAAAAATTATTTGAAGAATGCAAGTCACAAGTGACTCCATGTTAGTTATTGAATGGATTCAATGGATTGTTACACTTCAAACCTTCCTCTTAAGCCCTTGTTAAATCATATAATCAAAGATATTGATTTATTTAAAATAATAAGATTCAATAGTGCCAACTGAAATACAATTTTAAAGCCAATGGTCTATCAAAAGTAGCACTAATATCAAAACAAATAGGACTTCTAAAAGTGAAGAGATTGAAACAATAGTACAACCCCCTCCAAATCCCTTACTAATGATAACCTACACGTGTATATGTTGTTTATTTCCTCTTTTATTTATGTATTATGTTTAGTGTTGAAAGCAAGTGGAATCCTTTTAGGGATATATTGAAATATTTGAGGATAAAACTCCTTTTTTTATTTTTCCAAATGGTGTAGGATTAAACTACTATTTAAATTGATTTTTTTTTTAGAGATAAATAAAATGTGATAGGTAAATCATATAGAACATTTAGTGGAAATATTTTTATTTCTAGTCACTTGATGCATGTTAAATGTAATTTTAATTTTCAGATTTATACTATAAAGTTACAAATATTTTTCTTTCGGGAAAAAGAAATAAATTAGTCTACAAATCTTAATCTTGGTGGGTTAAATCTTCATATTATAAATGCAAATTTCGTAACAAATACTCTTAGCTTTAAAATATATTGAATGTGTACTTGAAATGTTCAAGATTGATCTTTTGAATGAATATTATTGCACATCTCCGATTGATCCTATTTTCACATAGCCATGCAGACATTCTTATTCTTCTTTAGGTGTTTACAGTAATATCTATTAATAAAATATTTGGAGTAAGCTCTTGTATGATCTAGGGAAAGCATTATTGAAAAACGTTGTTGGACTAAGCTCTATCATCAAGGTAAACTCTATTTGACAAAGTACCAAAAGATATTATATTATTTTTGGTTCTAATTGTTATCCTTAACCCATTATTCCATTGTGAATTATTAATGTAGCTTATGTGCCAATGGGCCCTTTAATATTTTATTTGCTTTTTATTTATATTTATTCCCCTTTCCCCCAACTAAACTCGGGACTCCCATGTGCTTGTGCCCAATATTCAAGCACTCCCTCTAAAAGGCTTAACCTACAACCTTTATTTTACTTTAATGCCTCCTCGCTATGAAAATATCTGCCTCCCTCTAATGAATCGATGACAAGGAACATAACCCATCATGACTCTATGATCTTTTAAAGTGCAACCAAATAAATTTAATTAAAAATAAATAAACTTCACCTAACTTGCGGTGGGCCCACAATAGCCTTGGGATTCTGATGTATCTGGTGTATATGGTATCCGGTTCTATTTTTTCGATGGAACTTCCACTTCAACTGAATATTTGGCTCAATCCCCAAATATCTCCTCCCCACCGAATATTTGGCTCAATCCAATAGTGTGATAATTTTAGCAATGCTCACTTTCTCGTGAAGTTGGATGGGGCTGGTCCTCGATCTGTTCGAACTAGATCCCACACCAAATATTTGAAACTTAATCATTTTGTCGAACCTGGCTATGTTTGGCCCAGAAAAGGGAGTTCACTGCAACTCAATTTACCTGATTTAATTAAGCCTGAAATTGGGTTGGTAACTTGATTAAATTTAACAACTACAAATATTTGGTTTTAAGCATGAAACCACAACCCTGGTTAGTGGGTTTTAAACAACATTTTGGCTCTTAGAAAGAATGAATACAACATTCTTTATAGGGTCGATTGATACAAACAACTAAGGAGCAATTTAAAATGTTCATAATTATCAATATATTCAAGGGAACAATGGATTATTTTTCAAGAATGGCCCAACTCATTACACACCTGATCCACCAAATAGCCATAATGACAAATAGTGAATTCAACTCTATTCATAGGATATTTATAGATTTCGATTGGCATTCTCAGAATGATCTATTTTTGGCTCTCTTTCTTGCATTTGCAAGGTTTGTAGGGTAATTGTTTTTATTTACAAACAAAAGGAAATATATGGTAACATAAGCAAGAGGTCGCTTGCCAACAACACCTCTCTCAAAAATACATCTAACTTTCTCTGGAAGCCCTATACTCATTGATTAAGTGCAGTTGTTCCATAAGGGACACATAAGCTAAACTACCCAGATATTTGTAGAGGATATTTAAAAGGGGTTTTTTTCCTCTCATGAGGGAAATGGAAAACTATTAGGATTCTCCTGCGTCAGAATTCCTCATATCAAAGTTTTTTCATGGACTCTTGTCCATGAGGTCTGCAAATATTTTTCCATGTTTTTAGATCTTTATGGCATTCATCCAAACTACCTCTTTGGATGGAAGACCCTTTCATTTGACTAAGTACTCATAATAATATTTCTTCCTGTTTCTATTAAAAACTTTTTGATCAAGGATCTTTTCCAACTGTCACATATGGTTTGTAAGCAGTTGGTCCCTCCACTGAATCTTATGTTGATTTTCTCCATCCTCTGTTGTGGGTTTTCTATAGGGATATAAATATGCACCATTAAATATAGGTGAAATCCCAATATCATGTGGAAATTCAATTTCATAAGCATTAGTTGAGAATTTCCTCAAAATTTTACAAGGTCTTATCTTCTTTAGCTTCAATTTATTATACTAATTTCTAGGAAGTCTTTCCTTTCTTAGATGAGCTAGCACCATATCGACAAGTTTTAAATTTACTTCTCTTTTCTTGAGGTCTACTCCTTTTTTGTATTTTTGGTTGTTGACATAAAGTTGTCCTTTGACTTTTACATGTAATTATTGCATTGATGTAGCAAACTCCTCCATATCAACACTTCTCAAATCCTCTTTTCCCAAGTTCCTAAGTTTAGTAATGCCTCTGGGGTGCATTGCATATACAATTTGAAATAGAATTTTTCCTATATTCTTGTTAGGAGAATCATTGTAGGAAAATTTAGCCTATGAGAGAACTTAGTCCCACTGATTTTTGTGTTCATTTACCAAACTCCTCAAGATGTTTCCTAAGTTGTCGTTAACTACTTTAGTTAGTCCATTTGTTTGAGGGTGATAGAGTGAGCTATATAAAAGTTTTGTTCCAATATTCTTCCATAAATTCATCAAAAATTTCCCAATAAATTTTGTGTCTCGATCTCGGACTATGCTCATGGGTAGCCATGTAATCTCTCAATTTCTCTAAAAAATAAATTTGAAACGTGGGTGGCATCACTTGTTTTTGAACATGGTATAAAGTGTTCCATCTTTGAGAACCTATCCATCATTACAAAAATTGAGTCATTATTTCTCTAAGCTCTAAATAAACCCAAAAAAAAATGGGCAATGGCTTATATAGCCCAACATCTTATTGTTTTCCCTTAGCATAGTGACAATTTTTGCATTTTCCCAAAAAAAATTTAACATAATACCTCATTCCTGGCTAATAATAAAAATAAATTAGTTGGGCATATGTCTTATCATGGCCAAAGTGATCAGCAAGTCCCTCACAATGTTTTCCTTTCAACATATTGACTCTCATTAAACACTTAGGAATGCACAATTGTCTACCTTTAAACAACGATCCCTCCTAAATCATATACTTAATACAAGGAGTATTATCTCTCAGCATTAGGTTCTCGAATGATTCATAGGTTTCTTGAAAATCTGGGACCTTCTTATATATTTCATTGAGATTTTCATATCCCAAAGTGCCCACTTGCAATTCCTGCAAAACCAAACACCTCTTGCTCAAAGCATTAGAAACCTTGTTAGCAATATGACTAATATGTTTAATAATAAAATTAAAACTTTGCATGAAATCAACTCATTTAGTATGCTTTTGATTTAATTTCTCCTGCCTGGTTATAAACTACAAGGTATGATTGTTAGTATATAAAATAAATTCCCCAGGCATGAGATAATGCCTCCATTTTTTCAGGGCTTTTATCACTGCATAAAATTATTTTTCATATGTGGAATATTTATGTTTGGTTTCATTCAACTTCTCGTTGAAATAAGAAACAGGTCTACTCTCTTGACTTAGAACGCCACCAATGGTCATTCTGCTTGCATTATACTAGACTTGGAAAAGTTTTTCAAAATCAGGTAGAGCTGAAATCGGTTGATCTGTTATCTTATTTTTCAACAATTGAAATGTTTTATCAGTTGTAGTAGTCCATTTAAATGGTTGTGTTCCTTTTTAATGTTCTCAATGATAGGTGCACATATATAGCTAAAATTTATAATAAACTTTCTATAAAAACTAGTGAACCCATGAAAGCTTCTTACCTCGTGAATATTCTTCGAGGTATGGCATTCTTTGATAGATTTCACCTTTTTGGGTCCATCTTTAGTCCTTATCGAGATATTATAAAACACAGGTACGCCAACTATATCTTTAGGAAGGGACATTTCTTCAATTTTATTAGGAGTTTCTCCTGCTGCAACCTCTTTAACACCAACTTCAAGAACCTCAAATGTTCTTCCTTGGTTTTACTAAACACAAGAATATCATCCAAATATATAATTACAAATTTTCCAATAAAATCCTTAAGGACTTCATTCATGAGTCTCATGAATGTACTAGGTGCATTAGTCAAGCCAAAAGGCATAACCAGCCACTCATATAAACCATCATTGATTTTAATGGAAATCTTTTATTCATTTCCCTCCCTCTTCCTAATTTGATTATATCCACTTTTCAAATTTATTTTATTGAAGAAAATTGCACCACTCAAAAAATCCATTAGATCATCCATACGAGGTAAATGGAATCTATACCTTATTGTTATTTTGTTTATTGCTCTGGAGTCCAGACACATTCTCCAACCTCTATCCTTCTTTGGACTCAATATTGTTGGTACAACATAAGGACTTAAGCTTTCTCGAATGAATCCCTTGTCCAACAACTCTTGGACTTGTTTGCTATTTTCCTCATCCTCCTTGTGTGTCATCCTATATCATGTTTTATTTGGAAAGCTTACACCTAGAATCACAACTATGTGGTGACTGATTCTCCTTACAAGTGGTAATGAATTGGGTAACTCATTCACAATTACCATTAGGGGAATTTTGAGGTCTAAAATGGGCCTCCTAAGGAAATTATAAAATAATAGTGTGAATAATAAAATAAGATTAGATTACATCATCAATTTTTAGAGGGAAAAAAGAAAAAACTATTTTTTCAACTTGTATTTTCAACTTATCTGCCTATGGGTTTACTCAAATTTCGAGCGAAAACACTCATTGGATGCAAAATTTGATTCCTCATCCAATGAGTGCCCATGTTGCATACTTTCGATGGACCCTACTACACGAAACATGAGAAATACATGAAAAACATTATTGTAATCATGTTTTTTCATGTATTTCTTATTTTTCGTGTAGTAGGGTCGATCGGAAGTATGAAACATGGGTACTCCTTAGGTGAGGAATTAAACTTTTCATCCAACGAGTACTCCCACTTGAAATTTGAGTAAAATCTTATGGAGATAAGTTGAAAATACGAGTTGAAAAAGTAGTTTTATTATTTTATTATTTGTTAATCATTTTACTTTTTTACTCCAAAAAAGGCGAATCATCCCCCACGATTGACATCATCATCTTGAATCCTATTGGTTCTTATAAAGTTTATTTTGGTTGTACATTTTTCTTAGGAGGCCCATTTTTGGCCTCAAAATTCCCCTAATGATTAGCAAACTCATCCAATAACACTTGAATTTCAACAAGTAATTCATGCAAATTTGTATGTGTAAGGACAACTCTAGGCTTACCAATTAAAGAAAATTGTACCTCTTCTTTCTTCTTGACTTCTTGCATTATTTCTTTCCTTCTCATCATTAGTATGCTTGGGCCTGCTCCATCTTTGACTCCCTTCTCTTCTAGAGAAAACAACACATGGCTACAATTATCCTTTTCGAATGTATACATATTTCTCCTTCCATCATGAATAACTCATCTATCATATTTTCACAATCTTCCCAACAAGATGTGACATACATCCATGAGCATGATTTCACATAGTACTTCATCTTGGTAGCTACCAATCTAAATTTTGACTCTACTTTGTTCACTCACCAAAATTTGATGCCCTTTCTATAACTAGGACACTCAGTATGGAGTAGGATGCACCATCCTTTGCAATCCCAGCTTCTCCACCATCTTTGTAGATACCATATTGTCAGTGCTACTGCTATCAATGACCATTTTACAATGTTTCCATTTTTAATTTACACATTGTCCTAAACATACTTCTTCTCTAAGTTGGTTCACGGGGTTTCTTCTCAACTTTAACATAGATTCTCTTCAACATCAGTGACTCACCCATTCTAGGAGTATATTTTTTTACCTTTGTCTTTGTTGCCTCTTCTTTAGCTTCTGCAAAATGTGCTCCTCTTTAATTTGTTGATTTACTCTCAATAATTTCCCATGACATATGTCTTATTTTCCCACATATGTAGCACATGATTTCTCTTCCTCTACCTTTGCTTCTTGAGGAAAATATTTTTCCCCTCATCTCTCCTCCTCTACGAGATTGGCTACTAGATATCCCTATGTCTTCTCTTGAATCCTGGAATATTCCTTTGCTTGAAGGTTCTTTTCCTATGGTTGGACTCATTCCTCTACTCCTTTGGCTTTGTTTTCTAGCCAATTTCTCTTTTTTTCTTAATGCTACCTAATAGGCATCCTCCACTAAATTCAGAGGAAAGACATCAATTTCGTTCTGGATCTCATACCTTAGCCCATTAATGTATTTGGCACCTTTTCAAAATATTCCTCTATGTGTCCTGCTCTGATGTTTAGCCCCTAAAATTATTCAGTGTACTCTTCTCTGTCATAGATTCCTACCTTAGGTTTTGCAGTTTCCTAAATAAGTTCAACTGATAATCATTGGGCATAAACTTGCTCTTAAATTTGGCTACCATTTAGTCCCAACTCTTGATCTTATCCTTGTTGTTTTTCCATCACCTTGGTGTCTGGGATAAAATCTTAAATATCTGACACTACCAAACCAAGAATCACAATTATACTACTTTGCAAAGTAGAATATAAACAATAGTAAATCACACATACACAAAATAGAGGAAACTTTTTACAATTTTCAACCCAACTTTGTTATATGAACAACATATAATACATTAGTCTAGGGTTCTCATACCAGGTATAATGGCCCTCATACATCCACTAGTACAAGATACAAAACTGAGGCTTGGTGTCGGTCCATCAACAACCAATCTACCCTCAACAAGATACTCTGACCATGTGGTTGTTGCATGCTCTCTCAACTCCTCTCAGTCATACCCTGTACCTTCCTGGTCCTACTACTCCTCATCTACTACTCCCACCTTTGTCAAAGCTTGAAGTCCATATGGCCGCTGAATCTCGACTATCAATCTGCTCACTAGTTGTGCCTTAGTCCATCAAGGGAACAACACATTGAGACTCATGTCGAGCTGTTCACAACTTCGTTTGTGAACAACTCTCAATCTTCCCACTTCGGCTCGTAGCTACTTAGGGATTTTAGCCCACTATGGTATTTTTGCATAGCTCCAATGAATACCAACATAGGGCACGAAGGGCTTCCACCTATCATTGCAAGATGTCTATCTCCCACAATGAACATGGGCTAGGAGATTGTCCCATCATTTGCTGTAAATTTCCTTCTCCGCATACAAGTCTAGGGATACTCAACTACTCCTCTGGTCGATCAGAGCTTCATCTCAACTTCTTCCACTTTAGAAACCACCTACATCCATGAAGATGGTGAACGTTGGGCTCTAACTTGGGTACTATCACGCTGTCCTCCAACATACCATAAATACCTAATCCAATGTCCACACCTGGTCCACTCTGACGTTGCCCTGCAACACACCACAAGTGACCAATCCTTGTTGTAGCATATGCTCCTAGTTAGGGCATCCAATCATCTAGGAAGCCCTTCCTCTTGGCTGCCAACAGACTTCACCAACAGTCCTCTTCTAGGACACCCATCTACCTACAAATCATCAACTCAAGAGGATGACCAAACTGCCCTGCAACATTTTGCTTCTCCTCTTGACATTGTATAATGTTGATGATGAAATTATCCTCTATATGTCCTTCAACTATCCTAATCTAGGACTTCCATCCACCTACAAGCCACATCAACAAGAGAATACACACACCTATGTTCTCTAGCACATTGTTGGTTCTCTTGTTCTTAGGTTCTATGCATTTCTTAGATCTAGTTAAGGAAAAACAACCCTAAACCTTGCTCCAAGATTATGGTTCCCTTCTCCAATAAATATCCCTAGCTCAATGTCCCTTCTATCCCTTCCAACACACGTGTTCAACTTTGGAAACCTCCACAAAACATCCTACAGGTATGTGGTTTTGTACAGCAATGAATCTAGTCTTGTTTACAAGGGAAACCACCCTTTGTCCTCCTCACAAAAGTTGTGTTATGATTTCTATAGATACAGCTAGATAATAGGCCTTTACAAGGCCTCTTAGCCCTCCAAACAATGGTCTTCTCATTGCTCCAAATACCTAGCACCCTGCGACCAAAACAAAAGAGAAAGGCTCCTATATATTGTGCAGAAAAATGCCCTAACGCATCTCTGAAATCTACAGCCTAGTTTTCCACTTGTTTGACCCTCTCTAAGGCATCTTGGACCTACATCATAACCCTTCTTCAAACCTCCCTTACTACGCTTTTGTTGGAGATAGATGCAGCCTTGGTTAGGGAGCCTAGTAGGCTACTCGGCCACCCTAAACAACCCTCCTTCCCACTTGCAATTACAACAAAAAAACTTGGCCCTAAGAGAAGGATTGCTTGATGATCTACCCAAAATTTTCCCTTCATACCACAACCTCCTTCCTATTTGAGCTTGGAGCCCAATCAGTCTAGAAGAAGGCACAAACTATGCCTCATTTCATCTTCATTGGGTTTCCTTCTTCTTATATCGAGATCAAAGATATCTCGTTGATGTTTTTCTCCTTGGATGTGTTTCAATGAGGTCTCGCAAAACCTCTATTTATATGTTTCATGTGGGTATCGATCAACCCTCCAAATGGAACCTCTAACACAAGGCCGACTTTCCTTTATGTCCCTCCTTGACCACTTTAACACATAAAAATTAATATCTTCACTTGTATACCTTGGAATTCGATGATTTTAGTTGTGCTGGATTCATCTCAACATCCTCTATCACCGACATCCATCACATGCCGAAATATCGTCACAATTTGGGACCAAAAACTTTGGGTGCAAAAGCCTAGGCTTTGGTTTCAAGCCCAAAAATCCATTTGTGGACCTCCTTCCTCCAAATCCTCAATCCTTAAGTCTTGGATTACCTCCCAAGCTACAAAAATCAACACTCCCTCTTAGTAAGGGAGGCACTTCCAAGACTAGGAAGTAACCATCATCATTTGGAAACACTAGCCCATCTAGAATCCATAACAAGTTGTATGTGTGATTTCCTAGTTGAGGTGTGAATGCATGGTTCATGAATTTGTGTATTTGGTTCTTTTTCTATCATTGACATGGGTTTTTCCTAGTTTAACAATGGTTTCATCCTTTCCTTGCCATTTCCTGAATAGCCATGGTGTGATGGGATTCATTTCTAGTTGAGCTTTGCATTTCCAAAAGGTTTTAGAACCAGGTGAGGTGGTCTAAGGAAAATTCCCAAGGGTTGGGAGTGGAGATGGTTTTCTATAGGAATCCCTCAACAGGTGGGTGGAGACAGGAAAATTCCTCAAGGTATGGTAAAGGAATTCTAAGGCATCCAAGCTTGGCTTGGTTTTGTGATCTCTTAACCGGTTTTGGCGAGATCGCAATAGTTGAGGGTGGAGGTGGTTTAACCTCTGAATTATCTTGGTTTTTATGTCTTGGTTTATCCCATGAGATTCCACATTCATTCTTGAAATATGGCATGGGGATTGGTTGAAAGAAAGATTTGGTTAAGCTCAATCTATGGTCGGGTGGTATGTGGAAGTCCCTGACTTGGTTGGCTTTTGCATATGTTAATAAGATATATTTTTCTATTGTATTCTATTAGCATTTGTACTTATTATTATGTTGATTTGATGGTTTCTTTTTCATGGTTAATATTCTAGTTAGATGTCGGTTTTGAAAATGGTTTTATAATATGTTCTAGCTATGGATCTTGTTATGCTTAATAATTTGATGAATGGTTGATGAATGCATGGGCTAACAAGTGTTGTTTCAGCTACTTGAGAGGGAATTAGACCTTCTCAGTGATTTTCAGCTAAAGTACAAAGATTTACACTCATATATGTATTCATGGCCTGCAACTTTCATGTTTACCATGAGTTTAAAGAAATGGCTAGCGTGTTCTAGGCCTTCTAGGTCAAGTTTCTGATTCAAATTTGAATGATTATCAGTTTCGTTATGAAAAATATGATTACGCAAAGTTACAGGAAGTTACCCGCAGTGGTCTGGGTACTAGCCTAGAAAAGTGGCTCAAATCATGGGACCACATGCTTTGAACTAGCGATTTGGGATCATAACTATATGGAGCACGACTTGTGAGTGTGATTGGAGGCTCAAACTACATGTAGACAGTTTCAAGGGTGCAGTTATAGGTCTAAGTCACTTAAGAAAGGTTCTAGCTCATGGATTGACCACTTGGGGTGTTTCTTCATCTCCTAGGTGACTTTTAGTCCCTGCAGTATGTCAATTTGTGGTAAGGTTGTAGGCCCCACTTCCTTAACTGGAACTACGAGGTTAGGTCATGTCATACTGGCACTTCGCTTCACATTTACCCGGTGGGCTTGTAAAAGTGGGTAAATGTGGGGTGCATTTAATATAGATTGGTATCATAGCTTCCAGGTTCAAACACTTGGACTAGATGAGCCAGATGTAATTATTGTGCATGCATGTAAGTTGTCAATGTGTTTGTTATGCATGTAAGCCTAAAAGATTACAAATCTTGATAAGGAATATGTGGTATGTATAGATGCTTGCAAGAGAGTACTTGGAGGAGTCATGATGCATGAAGGATAGGTGGTATGCTATAAGTCAAGGAAGTTGAATGAGCATGAGAATAACTATGTGACTCATGATCTTGAGTAGTGTTGTAGTGAAAACTCAACCCCCCCATTTTTGACTTATTTATCACAAATGTTTGGCTAAATCACCTTTTTAATATTTTCTTTTAGTTAAGTGTCCTAAAAATTTTCCATTTTTTTGTTTTCATCAAATTTCTATTTTGATTGTTTCATTGTGTCTAACTTTTCTCTATCTTTCCATTGATACTTGTTTCATCTCATTTGGTCACACGGTTTGCAAATGGTGCTCATCCAAAGTTCGATAATTTTTACAACTTGTGTTTAAAGAAATGTACAAAATGTATATTATTTTAATTTTTGTAAATAGATTAGTAATTGATTGTAAATATTAGTTTCTAGTTAATTTTTATTAATTATTTCATTTTTCACTAACGGTCCTACAAAATCATCGCAACCAAATTGTAGAACAATTAAAATTATGTGCTTTTGGGATGTCAGTAATTTATTCCAATGCCCAATTTTAAAAGAAATTACAAATCCTGAAATCCTAAAATCGCAAAGTGGTTATAGTTCATTTTGTCGGATTTTTAATTATCAAGTGGTTGTAGTTTATGATGGATTTTCACTCCAAGTGGGGCTCACTTCACCTCACCTCCTCTCTTCAGTAAAAAAAACTCGATATAAAAATCCCGATATAAAAAGTTTGGATGAAAAAACCCTGATATAAAAAGTCTGGATGAAAAAAGCTCGATATAAAAAGTCCCGATGAAAAATATCAACAAAAGTAAAATCCCAATAAAAATCTCCTGACATAAAAATCCCAATATTTTAAAAATCTGATATTTTAAAAGTCCCAATATAACTTTTTATTTTTTATGATATTTCAAAATTTCGATATCGGAATATGAGAGATCGACATTTTTATATAGTGTCAAAAACATCTCATTTCAAAACTCTCGATATCCAATATCTGACATATGCGTGAGGTTATTTTAATTTTATTAAATGTCTCTTTATACCTCCCATGCACCTCCATCACATTACGTGGTTCTTCATTTTATTAAAAGGCTTATCCTCCATGATTTTCGATTCATTCATGGATCTAAAAAAGCCATGTAAAATTTTTCAATATGACTTTTAAATTAAATGATATATTTTAATTATAATTTTAATATAATTTAATTATAATCTTAATTAATTTATAATTCATTTAATATATATATATATAGAGTAATTAATTTAATTTAATTTTATAATTATAATTAAATTAATATTAATTAAGCAATAAATGTTAATTTAATTTAGGTTTAGATTTTAATTAAAATTTTTTATTTTTGGTTTAGGTAGCATTTTTTCCAAAATTCTGGCAGTTTTGACTCCTCGAATTTGGAAGCTCATAAATTGAGTTTTACTTTACCAAATGAGGTCCATGATGGCTCGTTGGATACATAAAGTAATGGAGAATATTTTGAAGTGGTTGTATGACCAGACTCGGTCATTAATTGAGTCTATAATTTAGCATAAAATCAAGCTCTAAAGTTGTAAACAAAATTAATTTTCTGAGTTTAATTCTTTGCATTTTCATTTGCTCATAGCC
Source organism: Pinus tabuliformis (assembly GCA_031772625.1). Taxonomy (NCBI): domain Eukaryota; kingdom Viridiplantae; phylum Streptophyta; class Pinopsida; order Pinales; family Pinaceae; genus Pinus; species Pinus tabuliformis. The sequence continues at coordinate 959,061,811 of CM062820.1, forward strand.
TTTGTTGAGCACAAATCCATTCGACTATGTTCCATTTGACCAATAAGATATTTAAAAGGATCAATGGAAAGCTCGTATTTCCTTTTATTTATTTATTTATTTATTTGAGTTTTAATTGGAGAAATTTTGTTTTCCAAATTTGGTATTTTTTATTTTAATTTGCATTTAAATTTAATTTTGATTGGTTTTGGCAGGAGAAAAGTTGAGGAGATGAGGAAGAGAATACTTCAATCAATGAAATTGTTCCAACAATAGAAGAAAATGAATTTTGACCAATGAAAATTGGTGGAGCAGATTTGTTCTTCAACAACTCTCCTATTAGGAATTCATTTATGTAATTATAAATAAGGGTTTGTAGAATGAGAAAATGACTTCTCTCCTCTGAAACTTTGCAATTCTTATAGCACTAATGTAATAGGGGTTTGGAGTTATAGACGAGAAGAGATTGAAATCTCATACCTGAGGAATATTGGGATTTATATTTTACAAATCTGAACGGTGTATGGGAGAGATAGCTTGCCCTATTGCAACTCTATGTTTTAACAACAGAATTTATGCTTTGGAGGAGATTGTAGGAGATCAGATTCAAAGAACAGAGCAGGAGAATGGGTTCAAATTAATTTGTATTAGAAATACTATTATTTTTAATATGAATTTCATTTTTGATGGCAGAATTATGTTAATTGGATTTATATTATGCACTATTGTCGATATGAATTCATGTCTTACAAAATTAGCTATCTAATCTGTTTGTCTCATAAATCTGTTGTCAATGGTGTCTTTTTGCTCTGATGTATTAAGATCATATTCCTGAGTAACTATTTACTTAGAAATCTAATATCTAATTCTAATTTAATTTCCATTAACATTATGTTAGTTACTTCCTCTTGTTTTTGGTTTATTATTCGTGGTTAATAGATCTATGAACAACATGTTTGGTATTCATAATATTAGTTAATTGAAATACTTCATTAGCTACATATTCATCTTAAGTCAGACATGCTTAAAATCACAATCATTTAATTACTTTGCTCTTGGTCAGGTTAGATCTACATCTTCCTAATTGAGATAGGTAAGACACATCTTAGATTAGACTTTTCATTTTAGTTTTAATTTCTGCATCCTAGAAGTCCCCTCATACATGGGCAGTCTTAAGAGTGGTTTGGCTGAGCCCTAAGTTAACTTAAGGATCACTCACTTGTAAAAGCTTTGCAAGAGGGTTGATCTAATGTCTCTTCTCTATTGGTAAGTAAAAGACATGCTTTAAGCCAACATAGATAGAGAGAAGGTAACTGGACCTAGTTTAACCAGTTGGAACCACCATTCCAAATGGAAAAGGAGTTGCTTTAAGTTCCCGACCGGGTGGTCTCCCTTATAATGTTGAGGCAGACATTTCGAGCCTACAACAAGTTGATAGTTATCATTCATGCCTTGAAGATGTGGAGACATTATCTTCTTGGGAGGAGGTTTATTCTGATGAGTGATCATAGTGGATTGAGGCACTTGTTTGACCAACCTAATCTGGATCTCAAGCAAGTTAGATGGTTGGCTACCCTCAGTGCATTTGACTTTGAGATCAAACACATCAAGGGCAAGGAGAACAGGGTTGTAGATGCTCTTAGTAGGAAAGTGGAGGTGAATCATATTGCAACAGTGATTTCTTATGGGGCATATTTATAGGAGTGGATCTTGGAGGCAAGACAACATGATGACAGGTGCCAACAATTGAAGCATGAGTTACAAAAGTAGGCTAAAGGTGATAGGGATGAGGAGTATCATGTCACGACAGATGGTTTGGTTAGATTCAGGAACAAGATTTATGTGTCAGATAACAGTGAGTTCAAGAAGTTTATCTTGAGGGAGTTTCATGTCAAGTCGTATTCAAGTCACCCGATATATCAAAAGATATTGACAACAGTTAAGAAGTTCTATCATTGGCCAAACTTGAAGCAATAAGTGGTTGAGTTTGTTTCAAGATGTTTTTACTGTAGTGGCTGAAAGCAGAGTGTAAGCATACAGTTGGTTTATTACAACCTATTTCAATCCTAGAGTGGAAATGGGAGGTCATTTCCATGGACTTCATTACAAGTTTTTTGAGGACATCGAGACAAAATGATTCCATCATGGTTATTTCTTCTTGACTTCTTGCAGTAATTCTTTCCTTCTTATCATTAGTACGCTTGGGCCTGCTTCATCTTTAACTCCATTCTCTTCTAAAGGAAACAACACATGTTTACAGTTTTCCATTTTGAAGGTATAAGTATTCCTCCTTCCATCATGAACATTTCATTTGTCATATTTCCATAATCTCCCCAGCAAGATGTGACAGACATCCATGGGCATGATGTCACACATTACTTCATCTTGGTAGCTATTGATCTAGAATTCTACTCTACTTTGTTCACTCACTAAAATATTGAAGCCCTTTATGTAACCGAGACACTAAGTATGGAGTAGGATGTGCCATTCTCTATAGTCCTACTTTCTCTACCATCTTTGTAGAGACCATAGTCAATGCTACCACTATCAATGACCATATTGCATCATCTCCCTTTTGAATTTACACCTTAACCTAAATAGACATCTCTTCTAGCATGGTGTTCCTTCTCAGCTTTAGCCAATATTCTCTTCAACATCAGTGACTCACCCATTTCAGTAGTATCTTCTTTTACCTTTGTCTTTGTTGCCTCTTATTTACCTTCTGCAATATGTGCTTCTCTTTGATTTGCTCATTTATTCTTAGGACAATCCCATGACATATGTCATGTTTTATCACATATGTAGCACCCAATTTCTCTTCCTTTGCCTCTGCTTCTTGAGAAAATTATTCTGCCCCTCATCGCTTCTCCTCTAGGAGATTGGGTACTAGAGCTCCCTATATCTTCTCTTGAAGCCTAGAATCTTCCGCTACTAGAAGGACCTTTTCCTCTAACTAGACTCCTTCCTCTACTCCTTCGACTTTGTTTTCTATCCAACTTCTCTTTTGCTCTTAATGCTACCTAATAGGGATCCTCCACTATCTTCAGGTGCAAGAGGTAAATTTCATCCTGCATCTCATACCTTAGATCATTTATGTATCTAGAAAATTTTCAAAATCTTCCTCTATGCCGCCTACTTTTATGTTCAGCCTGTAAAATTCTTCAGTGTACTCCTTTAGTTTCATATATTATTGCCTTAGGTTTTGTAGTTGCCTGAGTAAGTTTAGCTGATAATCCTTAAGCATAAACTTTCTCTTAAACTTGGCTACCATTCAAACCCAAATCTTTATCTCTGCCTTTCCCTTCTATCCTTGATATTCCTGCAGCTCATCCCACCATAATGTTGTGTGTCCCCTTAGCTTGGTAACAACATATTTGACCCTTTGATCATCCTCCACACTTTCGTAGTCGAAATACTTATCAAATGAGTTGATCTAATGAACCAGCTCTTCCACATTTAGGTTGTCATCATAACGTGGCACCTCTTTTTTTGGCCTGGAACCCACTTTTGTAACCAGCTTTATTAGTTGTTTCTCCTGTTGTTATATTCCGAGAGATCCTTCCATCTCCTTTTTTGAGCTCATATCCTTGCTCTTGCTGATGCCTCCCACATTAGGCTCTTTTTGGGATTTCTCCATGGATTCTATTCTTGCCTAGATGCATCTCAACTCCAACCTCAGAACCTCATCCATCCTTCTTCTTTCTTGACTTCCTCTTCTAGGAAGCATACTCGCAATAACAGTTCTTTGGGATTCTTCTCAATTTTTTTTTTTATCAAATCTTGCTCTACATAGCTTCCTATTCTAACACCACTTTAACATAGTTTATGTGCCAATAACCCCCTTATTCTTTTATTTCCTTATTATTATATGTTTTTCCCTTTAGCCTTGACTAAACTCAGGACTCCCACGTGCTCGCGCCCAATATCCAAGCGATCCCTCCAAAAGGCTTAACCTATAACCTTTGTTTTATTTTATTTTATTTCCTCTCTTCAGGAAGAGGGGAAATTGCCATGATGCTCCTGCATAAATTATGTAGAAAATACAACAACCAAATTATGGAAAGAAAATTAATTTTGAAGTTGGTGCCTTGTTAAAGATGTTATATCTTTAAATCAACATTATATTGTATTAAATTTGATCAAATCATGTTAATAATAATGACTTTAGTACACTATTACAAAGAGTTATTGTTTTCAATGGTTGAGGGTAGCCCATGGAGACTATGATCGTGAAATAAATATACATAAATATGTATGAGTTTTATATTGCATTAGGATGAAATTGAGGAATAAATAGTTCTTTTTTTTCTTGACTCATTTGGCTTATATGCCATGAGCTAACCATATGTTTTAATAGTTGCAAAAAAAAATTAGACTAAGCCCCAAATCATTTGATTTAACATTAGGTCATGTAAATGATCTTAATTTGAAAAGTTATTATTAAATTGAATAGCAAAATGTTATAACTCCACATTATTTTTCATTTGTTTAGTCTATTTATCTTTCCTTAAATAAAAATTTATGAATTAAATATCAGAGGATCAAGTAGTTCCTCTAGTGCATAAAATTATAACTAAAATAAAATTTTGAGATAAAACAAAGTGACAATAAAATCTAATCATCATTACATATTCATAAACAAAAATTAGAAACATTGACTATGTAATATTTCAAACATCATTAAATGTTACAATATTCAAAAACCTAATTACTCTAGTCAAAATCTTTAACATTTGTTTAATGAATTTGGAACTTTCATGTTTGTGACTAACCTTTTAAAAATTTCCAACACTTTTCTATAAAACTCTTAGATTCTAACTTAAAATATTAAAAGTGACCCCAAAAAGACAAAAGAAACTTGAATGTAGGTAATTCGTCGATGCACTAGTGCTAAAATATAATCACTAACTGCCTACTGATATAGTTAATATGGCCCCTCTTTGTAAGAGTTACATAACTAGCAATTGCATCAGATGTTGCAAAGGAAATTCCGTAAGGCATAATCTATAAGAATCATGACATAAAAAATATCATTGAAGATAAAAATTAGTAAACAAAATGTCTTTCAAAGCTAAAAGATAAATAGAAATCACTTACATTATGCCAAATTGACACTTGTTTCCATTGATGGGGTTACTATAATGAAGTAATGAATTACCATTTGGAAAGAGTTATGCATTCAAGAACCACAAAATGTGGATCCCAATGCAGTAGCCAAGGGATTTGAGCCTCAATATTATTAGTTGCTATAATGAGCTCAACATTGACTATGTACATGGAATCTAGAGGTATGGAGACCTACATGGTTACATTCTCAGCCTAGGGGCTCAAAGTCATTTATATCATTGGGGGAGATGACCTAAACAAATCATTGAAGCCTCATTTAACATGTCATGAGTTTCTAGTTCAAAACCACAACATTGAAAATTAGAGAATACTAGTAAGAATAGATTATTTAGTATTCTAAGAGATCTCGTTACCTAGTATGATTGGAGGTATGATTCTCATAATTAGTGTTGCAATTCTTGTGTAGTCTAGCATTTACTTTCACTGATGTACATGCATTTCTTGTGAAATTGAGTCTAAAAATCCCATTTTTGTTAGTATATATGTTGTTGGTGATGAAGTTGTTACAACATTAACCTTTTGAGTTTTTTTCTTTTCCTTAGTGGGAATTATGGTTATCACTAGAAATGGTATTATGCTCTGTAAAAATAACCCTTGTGCTAGTTGTAAATCATATGGAGAAGAATATAAATAGCCTGGGAGCAATGGAACACTAGTTGGAAGGAATTGTGTAGTCATGACATAGAGAATGGGGGGCCCAACACAGACATATATGAGATGGAAATGGTGATTTGGAGTGTTACATATAAAATAATTTTTATCATTAGAAGAAAGATGAGGAGGTCATTAGGGAAGTTGAGAAATGGGCTAAGATGTCAAGATTACAAGTAAATGAAATAAGTTTTTTATATTTTTGATGAGGAAAAACCCATTTGCAAATGTCCCTAAAAAGTAAGATAATGAAGGAAAGAGAAAGCCTTCGCTCATGAGAAGTCAAAAAGGCAAAGAAAGACATGCTCATGATGAAGTATGACAAAGAAGGAAAACTCTAGATAAAGAAGTAGAGCATAAATGATATGTGGTGATGAGATGAAATTGTGATTATATTTTGGGAATATGAATGCTAAAAATGAGTGATTATAATGTTTGTGTTGTTATAAATAATATTATATATTTGTTGTAATATTGTTATCACTTCCTATTTAAGTTTTTCTCTACCTTTAAATAAATATTGTATGCTTCATTCATAGCTCATAAATAATGTGTACTCATCACATATTTAATCTAGAAGATCAATACATTCACATACCCTGGTAACATTTGATACTTTTTCTCATTAACTCATTATTTAAGTGATAGTTTGAAGAAGTATTCCATATACTCCCATACATATGTTGTTTTTCACTTCAAATTTTATGTTTTTTGCACAACTTTATTGGTAGTCAATAGGGAACTGATACCTGATTTTACTCACCATTTTATTTTATGTATTTCACTTCCCCTAGTTCTTTTCCACTTTATATTTATGTACAACATCTCGCCAAGGGATCTAAACCTCAATTTTATTGGTTGTTGTAATGAGTTGCACACGAAATATGGTATGAATGATCTAGAGGAATTAGAACATGTATGGTTAAATTCTTAGTATGGGGAATTAATGTCATTTGTATCATCACGGGATGACCTAAAAGGAAAGTGAAACCATTGCATTCTAAATCAAGGGATCCATAATTGAAGGTGAAAGGATTAGTGTAGCATTGGAGTTAAATGTAAATGAGCATCATCTAGTTTTAATGATATAAGGGCCATATGCCATGAACTGCGAATTCCAGACCATGACATTGAACATAAAAGAATAATACCATGAATGGGGTATTTCATATTCTAATGGATCCCGTTACCAAGTATAGTTGGAGGCCATGACATTGAACATAAAATAATAATACTAAGAGTGGGGTATTTCGTATTCTAATGGATCCCATTACCCAGTATAGTCGGAGGTACGATGCTCAAGAATATTGTTGTGGTGCTTGTAGAGTCTAGCATTAGATATTATTGATGTATACACAATTAATGTGAAACAAACCCTAGAGAATATATTTATTGTTACTATACTTGTTTCTATTGATGGGGTTACTATAATGAAGTAATGACTTACCATTCGGAAAGAGTTGTGCATTTAAGAATCACAAAATGTGGATCCCAATGCAGTAGCCAAGGGATTTGAGCCTAAATATTATTAGTTTCTACAATGATCTTAGCATTGACTATGTACATGGAATCTATAGGTGTGGGGACCCTAAAATAACTCATGGTGCATCTTTTGTTAAGTTAAATGGACCCACCATAAAGGGCCACATGCCTAAACAACTCAACAAATAAAGTTTGATGGACCCAAAAAGAATTGAATCTATACCTCATATTCTAGGAAAATCTCTTCCTATATGATGCGTGTTATAAATGATCTGAACTTGGCAACAATGATCATGTGTTAAAAATAAAAAATATTTTTTTTGGAAGGACTAAAAAAATAAAAAATTGGGAAGGACAACATCTGCGAGAAGTCTAAAAGAAAAATATGTAACAATAAATATGCGCATTCCATTATATTCTCATTTTAAATACATATACCATCTAATATTTACTTGTTCTAGATACGCTACATCTAGGTGCCAAAGGAGTCATGGATTACAACGTGTAGAGAGATGTGAAAGAGCCCACTAACGCACGCAATGATGGATGACGTACCATGGAGAGTATGAACGACCCATGAGCGGCCTACCACATAAGAAATTCATCTGCCAAAGCACGAGATGGAGGGCACATCGTACCCTTTTGTGTAGTCCCTCACTTTTATCCACTGGATCTTAAAAATCGTGCTTCACTTTTATCCACGGGATCTTAAAAATCTGAGGTAAAACTGTGGACGGGATTTTGGAAATTGGAAGCGCTTTAAAGCACCTACCCGAGGTTTTATGCTTTGAAGTTACAGGTTCTAGGTTGAAATTTTGCACATTTGTACTCGTTCTTTCAAGTGTTAACAACAATCATTTTCCAATATCGAATTGTAACTTTAATAGTGGTTTTCAATTTTAAGGTTGAGGTTATTTCAATGCTCTAAAACCAAAATCAATGCCACACAGGTGGTATGGTATGAGAGGGGAGTTCTTCTCAGAGGGCAGTTCGAGAGAAGGCTTTACAGCATAAGAATGCAGTTCGAGAGAAAGCTTTACGGCATAAAAATATAGAATATATTTTTTATATAATAAATATTAGATAAGAAAGTAGATTATATTTAGTAATTTTTATTTTTGTAATATTGAATGATTGCTTTCATAATTTTATTTTATTATCAATAATTATTTGGTGGATGGTAGAGATTTAGGATCCATAAAATATTCTAGAATATTCTCAATAGTATACACAAATTAAAAAAAATATCATATGAACAAGTTTCATGGGAAATGAATTATGGTTTTTGTGCATTTGATTTTCAATGTAATATGAACAAGTGTCATGTGAAATGCATAATGGTTTGTTTGGCATTTGATATTGATAAGCCATGGTATTGGACCATGGTATTGCAACAAAGCCTATTTATAGATAGGGAAAATTTAAAGGGTGGAAGTTTATCTTAAATGTTAAAAAACTTGGCGAATCTTATTAGTCCCTAATATGAAATTTGTAAACTATTTAATAATATTTTTGTAAAAAAATTAGATTTTTAATTATTTTATATTAGTCTATATAAAATTTTGGCAACTTTTAAGGTAAACTATTTTTATATTATAAATTTTTGCCAAATAATTTTTAGAAAAAATGGAAATTGGTGAATTTGTTTTGGAAAAAGCATGGAAAATTAGCCTACTTGCCAATATTAGGTCCTAAAATTAATCTCTATGATAAAGTGAATGAATCTTCATGGTTAATAACCTTCATGGTTAATAACCTTCATGGTTAAGAACCATGCTACATGTTCTTTTTTAAATGTATATATGTTTAATTTACATTAATTCTTTTAATTATTATTATTATTTTAAATAAATTTATAGTTTACTTAATTCTTATAATTATTTTAATTTTAACAATTTAAAGTGTATAATGAAGTAAGGGTTTTGCTTTTTATTATGGATTGATGTCTATAGACATTTACAAGTGATTTAATTTATATGGTTATGCTAATATAACATTAAACAACTCTTCTCCACTCTCAAACACTCCTAGGTATTTTCTCTCTATTATGACTAATGTTAAATATCTCTTTTTTGTCTTGAGTAATTTCAAACTCTAATAGGTGTGTCTATTTTGGAATAAGGTTTCCATAATTTTAATTTAATTATCAATCATTATTAGGTGGAGGGTCAAGATTTAACCTCCACATAATATTCTAGAATATTCAAAGTAGTTACACAAATGAAATGTTGAAATTTGTCTCCAAAGTAGTTATGTTCTTTTTGTCTTTTTATTTAAATTGATTAACTAAAAGAAAATATCATATGAACAAGTGCCATATGAAGTGAGTCATGGTTTTTTCTGGCATGTAGTATTGATAAACCATGTTATTGGTCATGTTATTATACCAAAGACTATTTACAAATTAAAAATCTCCATGATAAAGTGGGGATAAACCTCATTGGTTAAGAATATTGTTCCATGTTTTTTTAAATGTATATATATTTACCTTATATATTATATTTTTTTATATTTAATAAATAATAATTTAAAATAAAATTATAATCTAGTTAGCTTTATTATCTTTTATATTTTCAATAATCCTTTAATTAACATGGATGCACTAGTAACTATATCATAGTGAAATAATATAGCTACACAAGTTAGAATATGCTAGTTATAACATGGATGCACTAGTAACTATATCATAGTGAAATAATATAGCTATGCTAGTTAGAATATGTGCTTGTTAGAATATGCCTTCCCAAATTTTAATTTAATTATCACTCATTATTAAGTGGACTATAGATATTTAACTTTCATGGAATATGTTAAAATATTCATAATAGTATTATATATAAAGGGTTAATATTTATCTCCTAGTTATTCTCTTTATATGAATTTAATTAAAATTAATTAATTAAAGAGAATGCTATATCAACATGTGTCATATTGGGCATGCGGTATTGAGAAGCCTAGTAATAGCTCATGGTATTGTAAAAAATCTATTTACAAGTCAATAATTTTGATAGTAAAATTGGTGTAAATATCCATGGTTAATAATAATGCTCAACTCATGGCTACACCACACAGTCCTTTAAGGACCTATAGCAAATAGTCCTGTATGCCCATAGATGATGATGAATAGTCCCATCGAAAATTGTAACTAACTTATACCATTTTTCAATCTGATGGTCAAGATTATTTCTATGGTCTAACACTTAAATCAAAGGCACACAAACATACAGGTGGCATGGGAGGAAGTTCTTTTGAGAGGGGAACCCGTTACGGCGTAAAAATCTTTTCATCTAGTTAGTTGTGATATTCAGTGTTGTGTAAAAATCATTCCATCTAGTGAGTTGTGATATTTGGTGTAGAAGGTTGTAATTTCATCTAACTTTGTTGAGCATTATAATTTTTGTATTAGTTTAATATATATCTATATATCTATATATATAATTTTTTTTATGAGTGTATATGAAATTATAATAAACAATTTATTGATATTAAAATTTATAAAAATTAATTAAATTATAATTTTGTTTGAAATAACTATTTTATATTTATTTTAAATTTAAATTTATTAAATGGTTAGAGGGATCAAATTTTTGAAAGTGTAAATCATACTTTAAATTTTGCACATAGATCTTTATCAATATTTTATACATCAAAAATTAAAATAAATCTAAATTGATTATACAATTAGAATATCATTACAGTATATATATAATATATTATTTAATACTATAAAAATATAAAAATATAAATATAAGATATCCTAAAAAAGTATAAATATAAGATATACAAAATAGCATATAAGTCTCAAAATATATTATAAATCATTAAATTCAATAAATTGTTATTATATTTAACTCCTTTAAATATACATAATAAATTTCAATAATATTTAAATTAACAATTAAATATATATAATAAATTTTAATAATATTTGAATTATGTTATATATATATAATTAATATCGATCTGAACCCTCCTTTGTCAGCGTTGCAATTTTAAACTCTACACCAATTTTTTTTAATTTACCAGTTTATACCCTTACCTGATACGAACAATGACCATTCACATATATAAAAAAGACTTGGGACATTTTCACGATTCTTATGGGAAATAGGAGAAAGTTTCAAAATACTTCCAAATTATCTCTAACTTACAGGTTCATTGATTCCTCAAAGCATTTCTAGAGGCAAACGTATTGATAATAAAAATGATTCAACACACAGGCCTTTCCTTTGAGTCTGGTCATATTCAACTGTTATTAATATATATAACAAAAATAAAAGTAGAGAGAATGAAATATACAATCTGCTTATGGACTGTGAAATTCTTTTTATGAATCTTATTGGACGAAGTGACTTAGTGTAGTCGAGGTTCTACCAGAGAATTATGTTACTAAATAGCAGAAAAGCAAGATCACTATCAGAACTGAAAGCCTGGTTTAAATGCTTCAAGTATTGCATTTGTAAGATCACTATCAGAACTGAAAGCCTGGTTTAAATGTTTCAAGTACTGTATTGGTAAGGAGAACAATGTACTGTTTCAAGTATTGTATTTGTCAGGATGTGGTTCAACAGTTATGTGGGGAAGTTTAGTTTTTAGAAGTCTGAAGTCTGGTAATCCAATTCCAGGTAAAATTATGTATATCTTTGAGTTGCTACAAACAAAATTTCTTCAATTGAAAAAAAAAACTAATCCCAACCAATGTCCTTCATCAAAATTGAAAACATATCTGCCATCAGCATCATATTTGAAATCCTTCGATGAACATGTAGCTGTCATTTTTATCAACTCGACTGAGTTTCAAGAACAGACTCTTCGATGTAATTTTGCCACAGAAAATGTCTTCACTGCCCATAGAAATGTTGTAGCTGCACAGGCAGCATTTCCTGCTGACAACCTAACAGCACCACCGCTGTCACAACTTGTTGTTGGGGTTATTCACAGATGTATCTCCTGTCCAGTCTGTCACAGAAAGTTGAATAACCTACTACACTGAGGCAATATTCTCGACTTTTCTTCGTGAAATGAAATAGTTGACTGGTTGAAATAACTGCCACAGTTAGACATATATTCGATCTATTATAACTGATGTTTCAGATGAGAGCAGCGAACTATCAATCTATTCAAAGATACTGCGGTATGAGTGATATTATGATTTCGAGTGAGTGAGTGATAGATACATATATTTAGATTTAATTTTCTTTTTCCACGCTATGTAGTGGTGAATATGTAGTGGTGGATGCATAATAAGGTACTTGACAATTGAAAGATTTTCACACACTTGTAAGCTATAACATGTACCCATCTAATGTTAATATATCTCTTTTATTCTCAATGCAATAATAATTATTTTTATTATTAATAAAAATAATTAATATATAATTTTTTTAGATATAAATATATTTAAAATTAGATTAGAAAATTTTAATTTATAAAAAAATAATTATAATTATATTACTTATTAATATCATATAACCCAAAAATCATTTAGATCTAATAACCAAAATAATTATAAAATTATAAAAAAGTTTAATTAAAAAAAAATAGTTAATCAATATCACACAATCCAAAATAATCATAAAATTATAAAAAAGTTTAATTAAAAAAAAATAGTTAATCAATATCACACAATCCAAAATAATCTTAAAACAGTTTACATCAATATCACATAATCCAAAAAAATCAAACATTTTACATTGAATTTGATTATATAATTTTTTTAATTAATAAATATTATTAAAAAAAAAATGATCTTGAAATAAATCTCAACCTTCATTTGTATAAACAAAGTAATTAAAAAAAAACAATATCTAAAAAATTTATTGAAATCAAATCTCTACCATCACATAAATTTATAATTAAATTAAACATGCCGAGATTCTAAATTCCAAGCCTCCTCGTTCAATTAATACATCTTAATTCCATTGAACGTCAGCGTCACTCTGTGAAAGCTCAGACTGAAACAACTCAGGAGGTGATGTATGCACATCTTCATAGGGAAGGAAGGTGTTCAGACTCAAAGTCACATCACAGCAGGAAGGACCATATATATGAGTTACAGTGGCAGGGGTTCAATTAGACACTCTTTCATGTAGTGCCACCTCTTTTTTTCGCCTAGACCCCACTTTGGTAACCAAATTTATTAGTTGTTTCTTTAGTTGTTTTATTCGTGGAGATCCTTCCATCTCCTCTTCTGAGCTCATATTCTTTCTCTCACTAATGTCTCTAAACTCCAACCTCAAATCCTTGTCCATCTTGCTTCTTTCTCAACTTCCTCTTCTGGGTGGCATGAACCCTATATTTTATTAGGATGAAATTAAGGGATAAAGAGATCTATTTTCTTGACTCGTTTAGCTTATATGCAATGAGCTAACTATATGTTTTAATGGTTGCATTTTTTCCCCAAATCATTTGATTTAGCATTAGGTCACATAAATAATTTTAATTTGAAAAATTATTATTAAATTAAGTAGCAAAATGTTATAACTCCACATTATTTTTTTGTTATTTTTTTCTTTCTGATTTTAAATAGAAATTTATAAATTAAATATTAAAAAATCAAATAGCTCTCCTTTAATGTATAAAATCATGACTTTGGAATGAAACAAAGTGACAATATAATCTACTTATCATTATTTACTCATAGAGAAATTCTAGAAACATCTACTTATCATTATTTACTCATAGAGAAATTCTAGAAACATGGTCCATGTGATATTTCAAACATCATTTAATATTATATGTTAAAATATGCGAAATCCTAATTGCTCTACTCCAAATCTTTAACATTTGTTTAATCAATTTGGAACTTTCATATTTGTCATGAACCTTTAAAAAAAATTCCAACATTTCTTTCTATAAAACTCTTAAATACTAACTTAAATATTAAAAAAGGAAAAAATTAAATAGAAAACAAACCGCAATGCAGTGGGAATTCTACATAGGATCACAGATGCCCTAGTACTCAAATATAATCACTAAATGGCTACATGGCCCCTCTTTGTAAGAGGTGTGTAAAAATCATTTCATGCACTGTGATATTTGGTGTCGAAGGATGTAACTTTAGTTTGCATTATAATTTTGTATTATATATATATATTTATTTATTTTTGGTGTACATTATAATTTTGTATTTTATATATATATAAATATATAAATATATAATATTTTATTATTTTATTTTATAGGTTTTATAAAAAATAAATATGGAAATTTATAAAAAATAATTAAATTATAATTTTATTTAAAATAATTAATTTAGATTTATTAAAGGTTAAGAAATTAAATTTTTGAAAGTATAATTTTTTTTTTAATTTTTACATTAAAATTTATTTTTCCTTACAATTTGATAAATCAAAAATTAAAATAAATTTAAACTAATATATAAAATTGAATATCTTCATAATACATGTAAAATTTTATTTAATACCATCAAAAAATATTCAAAATAATTATACAATATAAATATCAAAATATATTATAAATCATTAAATTCAATAAGTTATTACTATATTTAACTCCTTTAAATATACAACATCATTATTATTATTATCATAAACCCTATATTGAATATCCACATAAACTCTCCTTTGTCAACGTTACAATTTTAATACCTCATTTTTTTTACTTCTGAATTTTAAATTTTACACCATGAAAATGCAGTTTATACCTGACCTGATACGAACAATGACCATTCACATATATAAAAAGGAGTTACCTTCATTCCAAATTCATTAGCAGAATCCACGGACATTTTCACGATTTTTATGGGAAACAGAAGAAACTTTCAAAATACTTTCAAATTATCTCCAACTTACAGGTTCATTGATTCCTCAAAGCATTCATAGAGGCAAAAGTATTGAACAAACATTCAATATTGGTACCAACGAATGGACAGGCCTTTTCTCTGAGCCTGATATTATCATATTCAACTCTAATATATATAGAAATAGAGAAAATGAAATATACAATCTGCTTATGGACTGTCAAATTCCTTTTATGAATCCTATTGGACAAAATGAGGACTTCCAATATATAGCTGAAAAACGGTGAGTCAGTGTACTCGACATTCTACCAGATTACTGAATAGCAGAAAAGTAAGATCCCTATCAGAGCTGAAAGCCTGGATTGACACGTTATTTGCAAGGAGAACAATAGTTAGTTTGAATTCCTTCGATGGAGTTGTAGCTGTCATTTTTATCAACTCGACTCTGAGTTTCAAGAACAGACACCTCCATGTAATTTTGCCACAGCAAATGACTGCACTACCCATAGAAATGTGGTACTTGCAAAGGCAGCACTTCCTCCTGACAACAGCACCACTGCTGTCGCAACTTCTTGTTAGGGTTATTCACAGATGTATCTCCGTCCAGTCACTCTCACTGAAAGGAGAATAACCTACTACACTGAAATAGTTGACTTCTTGTTGAAATAGTTGCCTTCTTGTTCTGCATATATTCGATCTCTCACAACCGATGTTTCGTAGGAGAGCAGCGAAGGATCATATCTGTGACTGATTTTATGATTTCATGGGAGCGAGTGATGATTTCTATCAGTAATAGATAAGAAATAGTATGTTATACATTTATTTTTGAAATGATTTGAAATAATAGGTTATATATTTATTCATGCATTTATATTAAATGTAATGTGTAATAAGATTGACATTTCAAGGATTAAAGATGTAACATCTAATCGGTATATATTTGATGCTTACAACTCTTTATAAGAGATGGTATAGTATTTATCAATTAATTATTCGTATTATTAATAAAAATGTTTAATATATAAGTTAGTTTTATATATATATAAAAGATTGGGTTTCATTTTATTATAGATATTTTTAATTTGCAGAAGATTTTGTTATAATAAAATAATTTATCAATATTATATAACCAAATAAATCATAATTTTTTTATATAAATAATAATAATAATAAATCCTAATTCATTTTATATAAAATTTGATCCTTAATATTTTTAATTAATAAATTTTTTAATTCCTTCATTTATGTATAGTGATTTTGAAAAAAAAAAACAAACAAACAAATTTCTACCATCCATATAAATTGATAATTAAATTAAAATCAAAGAAACTGCTACTCCAAAAATAAACATGTCTATATTCTAAATTCAAAACCTCCACGTTCAATCAATATATTTTAAGATTCCATTTAATGGTTGTGTCACCTGTGAAAGCTCAAACTGAAACAAGTCGATAAGATGATGTATGCGCATCTTCATCTAGAAGGTAAGTGCTCAGACCAAAAGTCATATCAGTTGGGGAAGGCCCATATGAGTTACAGTGGCAATGGTCATATCAGTGGAGGAAGGACCATATGAGTTATAGTGGTAGAAGGACAATATGAGTTATAGTGGTTCAATTAGATATATTTTTTTTTGACGTAGTCCTTGATTTTTGTTTTAGAAATGCCAAAACCATCTTCTTGAATATCAGCATCTTCACTCTAGTTTCTTCCATCAGCATTTTCTTGCATTTGAATAGGATGTGGGCATCACATGTGTTGTGGGGTTTCCGAAATTCCGAGGTGAGCTTTTTCATTATTAGTTCTAACTACTAGTTCCAAAAGGTTGTATATGTAATTGGTCAAAGATAATTAATTATTTCTGGAGGTATGAAGAGTTAATTAAATTTATGAAGAGTTATTTAAATTTAGAAAGTTAGTTAACTGAGTTAATCAAGTTTGAGTGAATTTGAATTAAGTTATATTTTAGGTAAAGTTGAATTTAGTGTGTAGTTGTATGTTAAAGTTATTTTGAGTGAATTGCTAATCTAAAAAAGTTTAAATATTGTTCACGGAATTTATTGTAATAATCAAGTTTGTGTGATCAATATAAAAAGGCCACGGCTCATATTATTGTGTGGGCGAAATTTGTACTTTACTTCCTCTATCTTTCCAACAAATTAATATAAAAAAATTGAAAAAAACCAGAAGATAACATATCCCTGAGAGAACAGATCAACAGTCAGAGAGAGAATTTTTTATCTTGATTGAAAGCATAATGCATCCTGCAATTGGTAGTCAGGTCGTTATAATGCAGGAGGACTCGACAGCCGCCGCATTACAGGTGGCAAAGCTGCAAGAATTTAAAAGCACGTAGGTTTCTTTAGTCGTTGAGAACGTTAGAGCACTCATAAATTCCCAGTCATAGACAACGTTAGTACGCAGGCTCCGCATAAGTTGAGCAACGTGAACCAAATCCTAGTAAGACAACGTTAGTACGCAGGTTCTCCATAAGTCGAGCCGCGTTAACCAAATCAAAGTCACAAAGGGCCTAAGTCAAAACGTTGAAAAGGTTTTCATTAAAGCTTGTTTTTCACGATTTCATACATTGTGACGGGTTATATATATTATGATGCTTTAATATAAAGGTGTTTTGAATATTAGAAGGGCTTTGGCTTTAACATTCCTAGAAAGTATTTTTTTTAATCAAAAGTGCCTCTTTTTTTTTGTCATGTGATGAAAGTATGTTAAAGGTGTTTTAAGAAGTATTTTTTATAAAGTTTGTGTTTTGAAGTCAATGCTTTACGCATGTTATACATATTTATAAAAAGGAGTTTTTTGAAAATATTTTTTATATAAAAAAAAAGTTTTTTATTCGAAGAAGAGTTATTTTAAAGATGGTTTCATTCATTTTTTTAGTTAGAGTTTCTATTATTCATCGGGAAAGATTATGATGTGTGGTCATTAAGATGGAGATCAAATTAAAAATTTATGATTTTTGAGAGTATGTCACGAATGGATTTTTAGAATTTGAAGATGAAGCAGTTGAATGATCTCTCACTAATGCAAAAAGGGAACAATGGAAGGAAGACAAAAAGAAGAATGTGCAAGAGTTGCAACTTATCCAACAAGGAGTGGACCTAGCATTGTTCCAGAAGATTATGACCACGTCACAACAAAGATAGCGTGGGATACTTTGGCGACGAGTTATAAAGGTATGGCCAAATTCAATATTGTTAAGTTGCAGAATACTAAGAGAGATTTTGAAAGTTTGCAGATGAAGGAAATAGAGGATATTGATTCATTCATGAATCGGGTTCTAACTATTGTAAACCAGTTAAGGATTTATGGTGATGACATAGAAGATCAAACAATGGTTGAGAAGGTCCTCAAATCTTTGTCTACCAAGTTTGATGTTGTAGTAGCAGCCATAGAAGAAGCCAAGGATTTGGCAACGTTGACAGTTGATGAGTTGATGGGATCACTTCTATCCCATGAGGCGAGGATAGACAAAAATAAGGATTCCACCTTAGAGACTGCTTTTAAAAGTCAAGTTTCTATCTCAAGAGATAGAGGTTGAGGCAGAGGACGAGGTGGAAGACATGGTAGTCAGAGAGATGGAAAAGAAGAGCAGGAACATGAAAATGGAAGCAATAGTAGAAGCTCCAACAACAATCAAAGAGTCGATAAATCAAAGGTGAGATGTTATTATTGCAATAAATTTGGTCACTATGCTCGTGATTGCAGGAAGAGGATAGTTGATCAAGGAAAGAAGAGAGCTAATGTCACTACAGAGAATACTGACTCCATGTTCCTAGCTTGCCATACCATGCATGAACCTTCTGATAATGTGTGGCTATTAGATAGTGGTTGCAGTAACCACATGACAAGCAATAAGAATTTGGTTGCAAATTTGGATCAATTTGTGAAGACAGAGGTAAAGTTGGGCACTGACAAGATTGTGGATGTAGATGGAAAAGGAGTGGTCAACATTTTGACCAAGTAGGGGGAGCCGA
This sequence comes from Pinus tabuliformis, assembly GCA_031772625.1. NCBI lineage: Eukaryota > Viridiplantae > Streptophyta > Pinopsida > Pinales > Pinaceae > Pinus > Pinus tabuliformis. The sequence continues at coordinate 959,080,807 of CM062820.1, forward strand.
AGATAATTTCAGAGGTATATTATGTCCCTGGTCTCAAACATAATTTGATTAGTGTTGGTCAGTTAATGTAGAAAGGATACAAGGTTATTTTTTAGGGACAAGAGTGTGTTATATATGATAAGCCTCCAAGAAAGCAGTTGATAGCCAAGGTGTAGATGACGGGGAACAAACTCTTTCCTCTAATCATGAATTACAATGATCAGGTCAATTCTTTTACAATTGCATGTTCTAATGATTATTGGTTATGGCACTTTCAGTTTGGACACTTGCATTTCTCTGGTTTGAGATTGTTGCAGCAAAAATAGATGGTTAGAGGATTACCTCCCATCAAGGAACCTTCTAGTACTTGTGAGTGTTGCATCTTGGGAAAGAAACACCGTGAAATTTTTCCAAAGGGAGTTGCATATAGAGAAAAACAACCACTAGAGTTGGTTCATACAGACTTGTGTGAACCTATGAGGACATAGTCGATTGGTGGAAGTTGTTACTTCCTCACTTTTATTGATGATTTTAGCAAAAAGACATGAGTTTACTTCCTGAAGTAAAGATTTGAAAAAAAATTCAAAGTTCAAAGAATTCAAATCCTTAGAAGAGAGCTAGAGTCAACGGAAAATCAAGGTGTTGAGATCAGATCGTGGTGAAGAATATCATTCGAAAAAATTCCATGCTTACTGCAAACAACATGGAATTAGAAGGTAGTTTACAACCCAATACACCTTGCAGTAGAATGGTGTGGCAGAGTGAAAGAACGAAACAATTATGAACATGGCAAGGAGCATGTTGAAAGGAAGAAACTTATCTAATGAGTATTGGGAAGAAGCAGTTGCATGTGTTGTTTATGTGATAAATAGATTTCCTATAAAGAGTGTGATGAACAAAGTGTCGAAAGAAGCACGATCGAGTATGTCTTGCAGACATCTCAGAGAATTTGGATGTGTAGCTTATGCACATGTGCCTAAAAGCTAAGAGGCAAGTCGGATGATAAAAGTGAAAAAAATTGTATTTATTAGTTATTGTGAGCAATCAAAAGCTTACAAGTTGTATAACCCTGTCACCAAGAAGACCATAATAGACAAAGATGTTGTGTTCATAGAACAAGAGTCATGGAATGGAAGTGTAGACAAAACAATTGATGTATAGTAATGATGGAAGAAGAGGATGTAGCAAAAAATGAAAATCAAGGATCACAAGAGCAAACACCAAATAGATTCACAGTAGCAAGGACTCCAAGATTTTTTGGATAACATGGATCTTCAAGTAGATCAACAAACTAGAATACTCCTAGTAATAAGTCAGGTGATGAATCAAGTAATGGTAAGAGAAAAATAAGAAGTCTGAAAGATATTTATGATGATTTGGATGTTAGTTCAAATTTTGCATTGTTGTCTTTTCAAACTTCATCATTTGAAGACGCAATCGGGGATGAAAATTGGGTGCAAGCTATGGATGAAGAGATAGAAGCTATTGAAAAGAATGATACATGGGATTTGGTTGATTTTCCAAAGGATAAAAATTTCATTAGTGTGAAATGGGTGTACAATACAAAGTTGAATGAGAAAGGAGAATTTGACGGATTTAAAGAAAGACTTGTAGCAAAATGGTTCCCATAGCAACCAAGAATAGATATTGGAGAAAAATTTTCTCTGGTAGCCAGATTGGATAGTGTAAGAGTAGTCTTAGCCATAATAGCTCAGAACAAGTGGAAAGTGTATTAGATGGATGTGAAATCAGCCTTCTTGAAAGTTATTCTAGAAGAAGAAATCTATGTGTGTCAGCCTCCATGATATGAAGTTGAAGGTCAAGAAGACAATGCTTACAATTGAATAAAGCACTCTATGGACTCAAACAAGAACCTAGAGCCTGGTCTAGAAGAATTGACAGCTACATGATCAAGAATGGATTTTGTAGAAGCAACATTGAGCCTACCTTGCACACAAAGGTAAATGAGCATGGGAAAATTTTGATTGTTTGCTTGTATATTGATGACATGATTTATACTGGTGATCTTGAATTAGATGAATTTAAGGTAGCCATGAAGAAATAATTTGAGAAGATAGAATTTGGTCTTATGGAATATTTTCTTGGCATAGAAGTTGAGTAATCTAAAAAATGAATCTCTATTTGTCAAAATAAATATGCCAAAGATTTGTTGAAAAGATCCAAGACAGAAAACTGTAAACCTGCCCCTACACCTATTGCAACAGGTAGAAATTTAAGTAAGGATGATGAAGGATTAGATGTCAATCCAACTCTATTCAAAATATTGGTTGGAAGCCTCATGTATTTGACATCCACAAGACCAGATATTATGCAAGGAGTGAGCTTGATTTCTAGATTTATGGAGTCTCCAAAAGACTCACATTGGAGAGAGGAAAAAAGAATTCTAAGATACATAATAGGAACTACAGATTGTGGCATAATGTATGCAAGAACAAAGAAGAAGGATTTGGTTGGATACACTGACAATGAATTTATAGATAGTTTGGATGATAGGAAGAACACTTTTGGTTATGTATTCCATCTTGGTTCAAGTGTGATTTCATGGGAATCTAAGAAGCAACCTATTATGAAACTTTCGTCATCAGAAGCATAATATGTAGTAGCCACATCAGCAACATGCCAAGAAGTATGATTACGAAGAGTTTTGGATGGACTCAAGAAGAAACAACAAGGATCAACAACAATATATTGTGACAATACCTCAACCATTGCACTATCCAAGAATAATGTGTTTCATCAAAAGAGCAAGCATATTGATATTATATATCATTTCATTAGAGAACTTGTGAGAAATGGAGAAGTATACTTGAAACCTTGTACATTAAGTGATCAATTGGCTAATATATTGACTAAGCCATTAGCAAAATGTATTTTATTTTCACGGAGGAAACTTGGGTGCTGTAAGCCTAGCTGAGACTTAGAACAACTTGCATGTTTGATTTGTCATGAGTCATGTCTTAGTTTAGTGGTCAAAATTAAGGGGGAGCGTTAGAGATAGCTAATTACTCCCGCATGAAGAGTTGTCTAAATTTAGAGAGTCAGTTAAGTCAGTGAAGTGTGAGTGAGTTCGAGTTAAGTCATATTTTGAGTAAAGTTGAATTTAGTGTGTGGTTGCATGTCAAAGTTATTTTGAGTCAGTCGCTAGTAGAAAAAGTTTAAATACCCCTCATCGGGTTCATTGTAATAATCAGGTTTGTGTGATCAATAGAAGAGTTGCAACTCATGTTATTCTGTATGTGAAAATTGTGCCTTATCTCCTCTGCCTTTCCAACAAATTCACGGCCACTTACTATGTACTTCTAGGATGTTCTTTCATATAACATTCAATACTAGACGCCAATTATCCATGAGCCTTCTCAGCCTTATCTGTATGTATGTATGTCGTCTGCTAGGTGGGTAATGATGTAGTTGAGCTCAGTGAGAACACATCTTCCTAGGTAATCTAATTGTTCCAATGCCTCTTGCGAAAGGATTTTCCCCTCCATCAATAACAATCCACTCACCAGAAGTATACATTGGCCAATGGAAATGATCCCATTCTTTATGTACTCCTCCATGTTTGAGACGTCCTTAGATGCTAACCATTCAACTTCTTCATAATATCCTAGAAGATAATTCTCCCACTTCTACATTCAAGAAAATAATTATCATGTTCATTCCTGCACAATAAGTCAAATAAAAAAAAACTACAAATTCATCAATAGTGACTTACTCCCTTTCTAAAAAGCTAAGCAATTCGTGCACCTGTAACTTCTCTACCTCTCGAATCACTTCGTGAACAATTTCATAAAATATTTTGTAGCAGAGTTTCATATAGTCTAGAAGGATATTTGTCAAGGAGAGGTCCCATTTGAACCACAAACATAATAGAATTAGGCACACAAAATGATACACAATGCCAATGTAGGTGGTGATGATAATTGCAATAACATCATACCTTCTCATAGCCTCAGTGAATATCTTCAATTCATCAAGGGTTCCATATATATCATACATATAATCTAGAACAATATTCAAGCAGGACACTTTTGAAAAGAGGAATCTCCATTTGGAATACTGGGAATATTCTCAAAATCAACAATGGAGAGTTCAGGAATATTCTGTAATTAATTAACTCCTATGCCTACTATTCAATTTGTTAATTTATCCTTCAAGATTGTTATTATACAATATGTGATTAGTTTTATATTTTATTTTTACAGTTAATAAGTTACCAAGACACAATTATCTCATACCTAGATTGCACATGTATAAATAAGTGTTTTTATCATTAATATGATTTCCTTTCATTGTGGAATTTATTTTGCCCTATGTACAATGGTATCAAAGCATTGGTTATTCATAAACTCCTCGTTCTTCTTGGTCGTGTGAAAATTTGTTGGTGTAAACATGTGAAAATTTGTTGGTGTAAAGTTCACGTTTTTAATCTTCCATGGCATGGAGGAGCAAACACTATAGTGAAAGTGGTGGTTTCCTGATACACCCATTGAACATCTATGAGGAGGCATTGCTACAGAAGAGAACCAGAATTTGTTTTGTTAAAAGACTTTTTTTGGAACCCTGCATGCTCTCAAACGTCCCGTGGTTCGCTCACTGCATATGTTGCTACAGAGATAAAAGAAATCTTATTATTGTGAATTTGTCGGAAGTCCGGAAAATTTGTGCAATTATGTGGATTGTTAAACATTGTATTAAAGAGGCAAATAACTACGTTAATACCTAGCAATAATTACTTCAAATGTTGGGTAATTTTGCATGTCCATAGGTCAGCCTAGCATTTATGTATGTGTGGCTAGCGTTTCCGATTGTATTCTCTTCGTTGATCATCACGGTTTGAATTAAGTATTGGCTGCATAGAATGCAATAGCTCTTGGCATGAATGAAACCTGCATGAATTAAACCTAGTATCGATTGTTAAGCAAGTAAGTTATTTGACCATAAGTCATATTTATCAAATCAGGCTACCCCGGAAAGCGTGGCAATTCAATTTTTTTTTTTTTTTTTAATATTTTTTTTTTAAATTTGGTTGATATGGGTAGAAAGTGGACTTTTTTTTCCAATGAATGCTTTTAAAAATATTTTTTATTTTTTATTTTTTGGTGGCCAATTTATGGGGAAGTCAAATTTGTAAATATAAAAAGAAATAAGAAGGGGAATTATTCAACTTTTGTTGCCATACAAGTTTTTTTTTAAGGGGAAACAATGAGATTTGAACCTAGCTGTCTATTAGTCTATTTTTCGAATCCTGCCATCAAACCACTAAGCCAATTTTTATTTAAATTAAAAGGAGAAAGAGATTTATGTTTTTCTTCTTTAAAAAATACTGCACATAATTCATTTTTGGAAAAGGATTTGTTTGGATGCAAGCAATCATGACCTCATTAATATCAATAGTTAGAGTTGTGCTTAGTGGAAAGGAGAATTATCAAGAATGGATTACAAAACTTAAAAGTGCACTTATTTTTAACAATTTATGGGAAGGAGTTTCAATCAAGGAAATAAATATAGAGATGACAAAGAAATTGCACCTGAGCCACCTTATGATGAAAAGTAGCGTGCAATTTGGGAGACAAAAGATAAAAAGGCATATGCATTAATCATTGCATCAGTGACAAAGGAGGTAAGCAGATATGTTGTTACTTTTGATATTGCATTTGAAGCATTACAAAAGTTGAAGGAACTTTATGATTCACATTTAGAACATGAAATTATTCATTTATTTTTGAAATTGTTTAATTTGGAGATCAAGGATAATGATCCCTTGAAGATGGCTTCTGAAATAAAAAATATTTTTAATGACATAAAAGCCACTGGTGTTGAAGTATATTTGCAACTTACTGCTTTTATTAAAGTTCTCCACCCTGTCTATTCACACTACTTGGAATCTCTCCAAGCTAGTGGACAATTGAAAGATATTACATTTGATAAACTAGTGAACAAAATTGCTGAGAGAGAAAAGGCCTTTGGGAAGAAAGAGCCTCCACAAAATTCTAACGTAGAAACTTTATGCCTTGTACAAAAAGATCAGAAGTCTCAAGGTGAAACTTCTAGAGGTGATAAAAGTACTAGAGGTCATGGTAGAAGTGAAAAAAGATCAAAAGTCTCATGGTGAAACTTCTAGAGGTGATTAAAGTACTAGAGGTCATGGTAGAAGAAATTATAGAGGCAAGGGGGGAAAATAATCAGAGACAGAAAATAAAATGATAGACAACAAAGAAATTTTAATGATAAGCCACCTATCAAATGTTTTATATGTGGTAAAATTGGTCACACTGTAGCTAATTGTAGAATCCCTTGGGAGAAAGTCAGTGAAAGGAGAGAATAGTTGAATGAAAATAAATATCATCTAGCCCTAGATAAGGGAAAATCCTTAGAGTCTGCACATTACATTATTTCCCATTGCAATTTTAATATTAATGATGTTTTTGGTACAACATTGTCTTCTTGGAAAGACACTTGAATTTTGAATTCTGGTGCAACATGTCATATGACTTTTAGGAGAGATTTTTTTGAAACATTTAGTGACCAAGTTGATGGAGTTGTATATTTTGCTGACAAATCTCAAGTTAAGCCTTCAGGAAAGCTTGCAGATTATGTTCTACAAGATGTCCTTCACATTCCGCAATTCCAAATAAACTTAATGTCTCTTATACATATTCGACAACAAAGGAATTCCATTTATATCTTCGATGGCATCACTAAGATACGTAGAGTATTTGATCATGCAGTCATTATGAACGATGTTGAAGAAGATACACTTTTAAAAATGAATGACACATCATCTACTGTAATGAATTCTCATGATAGTTTTACTCTTTTAGCACAACAAAGTGATACTCTATCTTCTAGTTTATTATGGCATGCTCATTTTGGTCACATTAATTATGACAACATCAGAATTAAGAGAAAGCAAGGTATCAAAGGATTGCCTACAATTTCACCAAAGATGACACCGTGTGATTCTTGTATTTTGGGAAAACATTGTAAGAAACATTTTCATAGTATTATTGTCTCTTAAGAGACAATTCACTTTTTTCTCTTAAGAGACAATAATACTTGTGTTCTATATTGTCTTTATAGAGACGTTTTTTTAAGACAATAATTTGAGACACCCGCTTAAAGACAATTTCCAATTTCTTTTTTTTCTCAAGTTAAAACAATTTACTTTCAAGAGACAATAGCTATGATTAAAGATATATTGTCTCTATAGAGACAATATGTCTTAAATCCCAATTATTGTCTTTATAGAGACAATATGTCTTTAATCCTAGTTATTGTCTCTCTAGAGACAATAAAAAAATATCTTTAGAAACAAAATATAGAATATGAATCTTTTTGTTTCTTTAGTGATTAATTCATGTTAAGGCACGATGAAATCGAACCACCAACCTCTTGCTTGAAAAGTAGATTCTCTTCCATTTAGTTATCACCTTTTAAAGAAATGTGTTGAATGTATTCAACTCAAAGAACACCATTTGAGTTGAATAAATCCATCTTCAAATGCAAGATTGAAACTACATCCTAGTCCTTTTTCAGAATCAAACATTAACAAATCCAGTGGAAGAGTCTAAAATGAAAATGCCATCAAAGGTGATTACTCTTCTTCTAAGTGGTCAAGATCACTGCCTTCAAAACTTAATGGTCTATGGTTGCTCACATTTGATAGTCAAATGGATGGTAGATAGATATCAGGTCTCAAATTCAACTCAAATCAATGACCTAATTTTTGGAGGTTAGTGTTTCAGCGATGTCAAATCTTATCCAAATTGTATGCACTAACATGGATCTGTAATATCTAAGCTTGACCATCTAGTTGTCATTGTTAGTTTTTGTTCTAAAGTTTTGGAAATGCATGTTCCAATACCTATACATATTTCAAATAGGTACAGGAGGCAAGGGGGAGCGGGTTGTCTTAAACCCCAAGCGAAACTGTGAACTTAATTATGCTCAAGGGTTAGGCATATCCACAAAAAAACAAAGCTGAAGCACTGGCCTTGTATCAATGTTTGTTTATCATGTGTTTTTTTTGTCTTGATAAATGATTCAACAATTGCTTTCTTTAGGCCTGGCAAGGGGCTAAGACAGAAGTGCCCCTTGTCACCACTGCTCTTCCTCACTATGGTTGAAGGTTTGAGTAGGCCTTTATTGGAGGCAAAGAGAACAGACTCATTCAAGGGTATTAATATTGTAGGTTCCTTATATTTATCATAAAAATTCAGATTGCCAACTCCCTCTAATTGATCAGTTGTCCTCAGTCTACCATGCAAAAAAGGTCAAGTGAAAGAATCATACAAGATTTTAAGAATACAAAGATCAAAAGATTTACACTGAAATGAAGGAAAAATCCAGATTTCTAACTCCCTCTAGTTGATCAACAGACACCAATATACTATGCAAAAAAGGTCAGGTGAAAGAATCATACAAGCCTTTAAGGGCAGCACTAAAGAAGGGAATTGTGGCAATTGAAGCTGCTTGCACAGTAATAATCAATGGCCAATGCACACTGCATATAAGGTTGTTTGGATGAAGATTTAAAATTGTGCACAGAAATGGAATTAGACACCACTATTTCTCATGAGGCCATATATAATTCAAAAACAATTGTAGCTTGCAATGAAGGTGATTTGATGCTATGGAAAGAATAGGTATCATTCCCACTCTTACCACTTACTCTGCACTCATACTTGGGCTCCACAAGGAACACATCTGTGTTGACCACAATGTTGAACATGCCTCTGAGCTATTTAACAAAGCAAGGCAACCATGGAGGAGTTTTTAGAATTAGTGACTCTGGCAACCATGATCTCCCAAGGAATGGAGGTTACCAAGGAAATTGATGTGATGACGACTCTGTCAGAAGGGACAAAATGCATGTAGAATGTTCCCAAACATAGGGATGGACAATGGAAGTAAGCCCATAAGAACGATCAAGATTACTGCAATCAAGTCTAACGCTAAATAACATGAGCATGCCATATAATTATTTGAATTTGATTATTATAATGAATCCATTTAAATTATTATTGAAATATAATAAGATCACTCATATTTTCATATGTCTATGACACAGATGGAATGATGAATCTGTCTAGAGAGGATAGAAGGTGAGAATTGGCTTCAGTTGCAAAATTGGCAAGAGAACCCTGAAGGCCTAAACTCTTCTCAATGGTATCACATGGGAAGGGTTAAATATGCCGAGAGACTAAGTTTACAATGAAGGGAATTTTCCTAGTGTTGTGGATGATTGTGAAATTGGGACATGATTGATATTACTAGAAAATTACATTGAGGACAATGTTATTCTAAGGGGACATGAATATAATAACATAACCCTGAAGATGATGCATGCATTAATGCTTCAAGTGTACAAGGAGGAACTAATTCCCATTCACAAGATGGCCAGATACTGAGCATGCAACATAGTAAGGATGGTAAATCTAAAATAGAAAATGTGGTAAGTAAGTTGCAACATTGGTTCATACAAACTCTTGGGAAGAGGGGACTCAATAATCCAACCATCAAGGTAGTCATTTCATGCACGAATTGAGGTTGGGTATGTTGGAGAACCTTGAGACACTGCATTCGAAGCAAAGACTGCGTCAGAGATGAGGGATGTTGGGTTGGTTGTTGTTATGGTTGTTCATAGTCACAATTCTCCCATTCTAATCTATACTTCTTTGAAGATTGACAAACCATGATGCCAAGTCTAAATTGAGAAAGAGTGGCTATCACAAAAATGTGTAAACCATAAAGAAGGGTTATTGGAAAATGTTTAGAGCCAAGGAAAATTTAGTTACAATTGGAAATACCTAGTTCCAAGTAATGGAAATTCCTTGGCCAGTCCACAATGGATCATTGGAGATAAAGGGGATAGCCCAAGGGCCTAATTGTTTGTGTTGGATATCTATGACTAGAAAAGACTGCAATACGAATTCCTTATCTACAATTTCTAGAAAATAAACCAAGTGAGAAATACCAAATCCATGGCCAACAAATTTTCCCTTGTTTGCTTCATTTCCTAACACGAAAGTGGCACCTACACAAGGTGGTGCATATGGCTAGGAGGAAAACTACTCCTATGAAATTAGTATATCCGCTTAATAGATAAATAATTTGGTTGTCACTATTCATATGTTGATAATTGATGTATGTGGAACTGTTGTTTTTGAAAAATATGTGCTTATTTGGGAAATGTAAGCCTAAAATTTGAAATAAATACAGAATTATGATCCAGTATGTCTGGAAGATGTTTACTTGAAAGTTTTAAGTCATATAAAACTACCTATGTGGGATGTAGGGGGATTAATTCTTCCTCTGTTATGAAAAGAAAGCATCAACTATGCCAAGTGTATGCATAATTTCTTCGTGAGCGCCAAAAAGATGCCATACCAATGGAGAATTGTAATACTCTCCATGGAAAAATATTTCTTGAGTATATTATGCCTACCCATGGTTCTCCTGTATAAGAATCCTATAGTTAATACTCAATGTAATCAACATATCATATGAACTAATCAAATGGTTAACTACATACATGAGTAAGGAATGTATTTGGCACAGGAAATCAGAAATTGCCTAAAATATTTTTATCATAGTTTTCTCTTGAAATATTGGACGAAAGTTGTGTATGGTTGATTGAAATTATTTTCCACAACTAGCATACTAAATATTTGAAGAAAATTGTCAAAGAAAAAGTAAAAAATATGGAAACATTTGCTTGAAATTTTCTTAGGAATATTACATTTCAATGATTTAACTTGTTACCTTTTAATCACCAGCAAGTCCTGCTACTATTGGAGCTAAGCCTATGTTCAAGAGAGTGCTAATCCTTCCAACATCCATACTACATGCATGTATAACTCGAAGTTTCATCATATATTTTCTTCAATTAAAACTTTTTTCAGATGATCTTGTACTCTTTTGAACTAGATCTCCAATTTCATTTCAACATTCAATTGAATCCAGTCATCGTTCATGTCAAGTTTTTATGCTCTGTTAGATACTTATTCATATGTTTGGGGATTATTTACTCTTGCTGCAACTCTTGCTCTCCAATTCAATCGAGCAATGACCAATTCCTATTAAATCTTTTTAATACATTGGGATTTGACTAAGTAAATATCTAAATCTACTATCATAATCAAGCACACATCCTGTTAGATGTTGTTGAATTTCTTTGAATTTCTGTGGAGCTATATGATGCCCCATTGTGTAATGGAATGTCCATTGGAGTTGGTTCTTCACCTCACTCTTGGATAAATGTTGTAGACTCTGGCTATGGTTCATGAAACAATCCAAAGCTCCAACTCTCAAAGGCACTCCAAATTTTTCCAATTGTCTATATTCATCATCTACTAATCGAGCTCTCTGAATTGCCTTGCATACAAACCAATGTTTCTATCTGTTTAAGTACCCATCATAGACTCAAAGAGAAATGGTTGAATTGGATGTAATCTTGGTTCAATTTTCATTCATTTTCTTCATGCTTTTAGAAGTTGGATGATCTTCTTCTTCATATTTACTTTTCTCTCTATAAAATCTTCTTTAAATTGAAATATATCTTCCCTTTTCAATTTATTTACAGTGACTTTAATTAAACAAATTCAAATAGTTTACGTAAATATTTTTTTTAGAAAATTTAGTGACCATTCTTCTTCTTCAGCTTTTCTGTCTTCTTCCTTTTCTTCAGTGCCTTATAAACATTTTTTGTAATTTTTCCATCAAAAAATGGATAATTCACTACTGGGCCTCTTCTTATAGCTACCTAATGAATTATGTTATGTGCTACTCATGCCTATCTATTTGCTTATGTCATTTTCTTGAAACTATATAACAATTATGTTTTATGTCTTCTCAGGGGACATGTATTAGGCTAATGGGTGTTTTGGGTTTATCACACACCAGTAATTTTCAGTTTAGCTAGTGCTTGTGCAGTTGTAACTACATCCCAGTTTTTTGTACAATATGAAATACATCTATGTTTATATTAATTGTTAAAGGAAGCATTTTATCAAAGAAAAATAGGTTCTTTTCTGGATGATGTCAACTTTCATGTGTCATTAAAATTGATTGACAAAAATAATATGTATCTAGAAATAGAATGCATTTCTATAAGAAAAATATCTAGGAAAACTCATGTAAATGTTGCAACAATGAGTATGGATAACTATTTATTGTGAAATGAAGTGAAATTAAAGTTTTGACCCAATTTAGAAGTTCTTATAATAAGGATTTGTGTGGACAATTCAATCATCCTTTTCGATCCTAAAATCTATATTCTTCTATACTTGTCATCTCTTGACATCTGCATTATACGCTCAACATGCTTTTGGTGTTGGGTTTGCATATGCAATACTTCTTGTGTTTCTATTGATTAATTACATTTGGGTCTTTCTCAACTTCTACATGTGTAGTGATAGCAGTTGCTTTCATAGTCCCATTATATATGCACATTGAATGCTCTATTGGGTCCAACTTTGAGGTCACTTGTTGGACATATAATCTTAGATCTAAGTCTCTCGTGGCCATATATATATATATATATATATATATATATATATATATAAAGAATTCAAAAACATAGTACTATTTCCATTGCTAATTTATATCTGCGTGTAAATGCGATTTTACATTGTCGATCTGAATTTTAAATTTGGCCTCATAAATTCTAATTTGAAGGAAAAAACCTTGATGACAGTGGTGGATGGCCAAGGAAGGCATCCAGGGACATCAAAATACAATGGAACTAAAGAAATGTACAGTCATCTCATCTTCCATTAGGCAAGTAGCGGCGAATAGTAAAAGGAATCTTCATCTCTCTGAGTTCTTTCATTGCAATCTTCAATCACCAAAGAAAATGGAAAACTATTTCAAACTCTTTTCAAATAACTACTGCATTGGAAAATTAACAAAAGATAAAGATAAATGATCATTTCAAGTCCTACCAAATGCTCCTAACTCAATGTGCATTTCAAAAATGAGATCCAATTCATAATGACTAGAAATTCATTCAAAATGGAAAAAGAAAAGGAATAAAATAGAGGTCCGTCAAAAACAAATATACCTCCAATGGATCAGTCTCGCCTTCAAGTTCAACCATGACAGGTGTATTCATCCTGCCACATGAAAATGTCAAGTTGATGACCAAATTTTTTAATTCTTGAACTAAGATGTAACATGGGCTTTCTAGAAATAGAACTCTCTAAATTAAGGATTAATCCCAACTACTATTGATTCTATAGTTCCATGCTTTACCAGAAACAAGAAACGGAGAAAGAAACAACGCAAGTTTCTGGGAATAAGAAACATGAATCCATGTCCCCTCTCCCAAAAAATATATTATACATATTAAATTGATTAGTAACATATTAATGTAGAGTCGGGAAGATATTAACCGTCTTAAATATCCTATTGACACATGCCTGATTTGCAATGCTCGAGTGCCTAGTATTCTAACACGCTCATATTTTGTCATGAAATTTGAGTCTTTTTTAGGTTTATCTCTAGGTTGTTCCTATTCTACAAGCTCTTTACCAACCCCTCCAAGTGTATCAACATGAAATTTTTCATGTTTCTCTTCCTCTGCGCCTACCTCTTCCTTTTCCCTACCTCTTTCTACAAAAAAATGAAATTAAGAAAGCCCGAGAACCCACTTCATTTTTGGGCACAAATTAACCCTGACAAAGAAGGGTTTCCATCAGTTTCCATTTTGACCATAAATCACGAAAAGACAAAAGGAAAATGGTTAACAACATACCTCAATATCAAGTTAGGGAGGCTCCTCTTCGTATCTGCATGCATTTCAAAACCACAATTTTATCAAACAAGGGGCATAATGAACCAATCTCACAATGTCAGTCACATAAATGTCCTCGAGAACCTTTCACTTTTCTATGTCATAAACTGTCTAAATTAGCAAGCACCAAAAACCTGAAAAAAAATTAAAACCTAGAAAGAATGTCTATTATATAAAACTTAAGAAACCCTCAAAACCTAGTAAACCCTCTCTTGCAAAAGAGTTTAATAACCCATTAAAATGATCTCTTATAGATGTCTAACAAATCCTCACTAGCCCATATCTCAAGGAATTGCTTGGTACAAACCCTTCTCTTAAGAAAAATATATATCCCCTGAAACCCTTGTGCATGAAGTGGCATCTTACCTGACGTCTCCTCAGTTGAAATCATTGAAGTCCTCATATGCCATGGGTTCCAAGCACCCCTACATCAATGGGTTTCAAGGTCCAACCCAGACCTCTAGATCTTTACTTCTTGCCCCTTGCCTAGATCTACGCATTGACCAATTTCTCAAGTTCTACTATGAAAATCCATTACTCCACTCAAACATTCATGGGAGATTGAGTCCTCTAAAGATTGAGTTGCCTCGGCAAGCTAGAAATAGGAAGTTTCCCTCTGGTCTTCAATGTTTTTGGTCGGGGTCTTTCAGAAATAGGCCACCCTTGAACTAGTTCAATTACCAGCTACTCTAGCTAGAGTGAAGTAGGTACATTAGAGGCTTAAGAGCAATAGAGAGTTGTGCGGAAGTGAGTCGGCTATAGTTTTTTGCATCACAGACTCTCTAAAACTGAACTATCATATTGGGAAATTAAAATTTTTATTTTCAAAGACCTGCCCGAGTGGATGAGAGAGTTGGATAGCAATACAGGAGTGAGAAGCCAAACTAGTGGAGTGAGATATTTGGGTAGTTCCTTTGTTCAAGGGAGTAGTAGTGGTCACATAATAGTAAAAATGACACAACTCGCTTTGTACTGAGTATTGGACTGGCCTTGATTCTATTGATATTGGCCGCATAATTTCAATTAAATTGTTATGGCCCTCATGAGGGTGAACAATAGTGAAGAAATAATTTTTGTGACATGGATCCCTTAAAGGAAAGCAAGGTCACCGTGGTCAAAGAAAAAATGATGTTTCCCCAAGCCATGAGGGTAAGCAAAGAGTTATGGAATAATTTATTTGATATGGATTACTTGAAAGGAGAACAGGGTCATAGTTCCGAGAGAACTTAATGTTATTTTAAGAAGTAGAACAAGGTCATAGTTAGGAGTGATTTCAACCTCTAAGAAGGGTTGAGCTATGGTGTTCTCTAACTAATTGATTCTCTAGTATATTATTTTAAGCATTAAATGAGGGGTAAGTTTAGTTGGTTTGGTGCCAAAGCTTAAAAGAGATTGTTGGGTTTTTAATTTCAAAACAATTGTTTTGTGAAATAGATAATATTCAAAATTAGGGAATGATTTGTTATTTTTCTGATTGAGTTTCAATTCCCTCAAATGACATGTTGAATATATATCGAATATATTATTGTAATGGATTTGAGACTTTTGTTATTGTATGGTCCTCTTACCTGCAAGATAGAGGGTAGGATGATTGGTTACACGGAGAAAAAAACATTTGAAATTGGGGTCTAGGGGATGTTCAAATAATAATCTTATCCTAATAAAATTGGAAAGGTAGAAGAGTGAAGGGAAAATTTGTGTAGCTTCAAGAAGATACTGAAAACACAAAGTATTTTCACAACTTTCCAAATCATGGAAAAAGTGTTAACTCGATTTGGTAAATTTATGATCAAGATGGGAAGATAATTAACAATTCTCTAGGTTTAGATACTTTGGGAGTGGCTCACTTCTAATTTGTTTATAAGAAGCCAACTATGGTGAATATTATTGAAGTTCTAAAGATTACATATGATTTCCCTAGTTTCATAATTGAAGAAGATAATAATTTAATAATGGAAAGAAATTCAAGGAAGAGATGAAAGTTGTTATGGCTTCATTTGAAAAAGATAAAAGTAGTGGCCAAACAATTGGATAGTAAAATTCTTTATTGGATTTATGATATGTTGGAAGAGGACATGTTATATGTGGTATGAAATTTCGAACCTCTAGAAAAGTTTCAAGAGCAATAAAACACATATTTCATTAAATATGGAAGTATTCAGTGGATCTAGAATTTAGAACTTTAACTAGATTAAGTTTTTTCAAAATGAGGAATTAGAAAGTCACTTAGTTCACTAATTTTAATGTAGATATTCACCATTTTTGTGTAAAAATTATTATGATAAACTTTATAAAACAAATTTATATAAACTTGCTAAAGCAAATCTTTCACATTTTAATCTTGGATTCCTTACATTATCTATTTTAATATTTTTATGGTTTATAGTAAAAGATAAGTTTGTTAAGGTTATTTTATGAAAATAATGATGCATATGTTACTATTATTAACCCATTTAATTATAATCTGATATGGTAAATATCATGTATGTGTTAAGTCACGATTATTACTAAGGCAATGTTGGCACAATTTAAAAGTCTATCACCTTTGCAACACTAGTTATATTATGGTTGAAGATTAAAATACTCTCATAGATCATCCAGTTTATACTCGTATTAGAATTAAATTTCAAAATATTTGTGACGCTACCAACCTTCTTGATTGTTTAACTAAACAAAATTATGATGATCTTGAAACACTTCTTTTAATGCTTTTTGAGCATAACAATAAAATTCGAAATAACTTTTAATAATATCTTTTTATCTTCTTATTTACCATAGTTGGTCTTAGTGGATGATAATCATCATTATCACCATCATAATTACATACTATTGTAGGAAGTTTGCACCATTTTACAGTTGAAGAGAAAAATAAATTTAGGATCAAATTAAATGTTGAATGTGAGTAGTAGCATAATTTATTTTTATTTATTATTTCTACGTTTATGTTAATAAAGAAGTTGATTGAGGCTCGCTTTATGAATAATAGATTAATATGCAAGATATATATCAAGTATAAAGTTATTTAATGACAAATGAAATTTTTTGTAATGTGTCCAATATATACCATTATTTAGAACTTTAACTAGATTAAATTTTTTCAAAATGAGGAATTAGAAAGTCAATTAGTTCACTAATTTTTATGTAGATACTCACCCTTTATTGTGTAAAAGTTATCATGATAAACTTTATAAAACAAATTTATATAAACTTGAAAAAGAAAATATTTCACATATTAATCTTGGATTCCTTACATTATCTATTTTAATATTTTTTATGGTTTATATTAAAAAGATAAGTTTGTTAAGGCTATTTTATGAAAATAATGATGTGTAACTATTATTAACCCATTTAATTATAATCCAATATAGTAAATATCATGTATATGTTAAGTTACGATTATTACTAAGACAATGTTGGCACAATTTAAAATATTGGAATTAAATTTCAAAATATTTGTGACGCTACCAACCTTCTTGATTGTTTACCTAAACAAAACTATGATGATCTTGAAACACTTCTTTTAATGCTTTTTTAGCATAACAATAAAATTCGAAATAACTTTTAGTAATATCTTTTTACCTTCTTATATACCATATTTGGTCTTAGTGGATGATAATCATCATTATCACCATCATCATTACATACTATTGTAGGAAGTTTGCACCATTTTAGAGTTAAGGAGAAAATATTTTTTTAGGATCAAATTAAATGTTGAATATAATTTATTTTTATTTATTATTTGTACTTTTATGTAAAAAACGAAGTTGGTTGAGGCTTACTTAATGAATAATAGATTAATATGCAAGCTATATATTAAGTATAAAGTTATTTAATGACAAATGATCATAGTAATGTGTCCAATATATACCATCATAGATCCATTTTAAGTGTAGATGTAGGGATCAAATTTCTTCAAGTGCAAACATTTTTAGAGTGAAAGATACAATGTGTTATTTTTAATTGTTGACACTGTATTTTTGAATGCTAAATAGAGTATATATACGAACGAATAATAATTTTAACCATAAAAAACTTATATCTATATCTATATCTATATCTATATCTATATCTATATATCTATATCTATATCTATATCTATATCTATATATATGAAGTTGGTATTGACATAAATTAGTTAACATAAATCTTCAAATAATTACTTTTGAAAAATATAAGATTTAAGCATCTAATTCACACATTTTTTTACTTCTAATTACTTTACAAAATATTCTTTTTTATATTTTTCTATTTAGAACATAATTTTTATTTTAAAGGGGCATAGACGGATAGACAAACTTACACATCCCCCCATATTGGGCTGTAAAATGAGCCTCTCGTCTCAATTACTAATCATTTTGTTTTTAACTGTAACGGTTGTGGTTTTTATTTATTGCAAAAGGGATAGTGGGTCTTTGCCGTAGCGACCCCTATTACATGGCTGTTTTCCTTTTTTGCAGCCTTTGAGATATTACAATTTCACAATTTTTGGAAGAAGCTTTCCCCATTTACAGTTAAACTCCCTTTCCTGAGAGTGCATCCAATGTTCGCCATCCGGTCCGCTTCGCTGTTGGAGTTTCTGAGAATATGGTAGAGCTTGTATGAGTTGAAGTCTTGTAATACTCTCTTCAGTCTGTCCATAATTTTGTTGAGACCAACGTTGTTGAAGAGTTCACCTTTGATTAAATTTTTGATTATAATTTCTGAGTCTCCGAAGACTTGGAGATCTTTAACACCTTTCTCCCTAGCAATAAGACAAGCTTTGAGTAACCCAAGGATCTCAGCTTGATTGTTAGTTTTCAGGCCAAGGCCCCATGCAAATGAATCTCTTTCAGTCCCATCCGTGGAATAGATGACCCCACCAGCACCTGCAACTCCGGGGTTCCCTTTGGATGCCCCGTCAAAGAATATGGAAGTTAATTTTTGGGCCCTCCACCATTTCTGGAAGATGTCATCTGGTTCTCTTTTTTGCCAGTCCGGTTTAGCTTTCTGGGGGGGCAGTAGATACTTTCGGGGATGTGGCTCTAGGGCCAGCCACCTCTTTTCTTCCGGCGTGAGCAGAGGATCATCTTTGTAGTATTGCTGTTGGGCCGTTTCCAAGAGTAGAGACTTTGCTTTTGCTGCAACTTGAACCGGGGAATGCTGTATGTCTTTGAAGATCTGCTGGTTACGAGCCAGCCAAAGCTGCCAGCAAACATATTTTGGTATCGCTATCCATACCTTGCGCCAAAAAGACTTGGGAGGGATACGCTGAGGGTAGCAGGCACTCCATGTAGCAAAGAAGTCCGGGACAGAAGTCTGAGAAGGTATAGAGATCTGAAAATCTTGCAGAATGAGTCCCCACACCTCTTTGGCGAAGAGGCACTCCAAAAATAGGTGCTGGGCAGTTTCAAGATTACTTTTGCATAGCACGCATCTATGAGGCCCTTCGATCTTCCTCTTTACGAGATTGTCTCCTGTTAAAAGTTTGTTGTGCGCCAAAGTCCAGAAGAAAAAAATTATTTTTGGAAGAGCTAGCGGCTCCCAGACCTGTTTCCAAATGTGGGTGAATGATTACTGTTCTTCGATCCTTGAGGGACTCTATAGCCCTCAGCTAAAGTGTAAATACCTGTCCACCCCCAGCCCCAACTGTCTCTCATGTTTCTGTTGACCGGCATGGCTTCTTCGAGTAGATCCTCAAGGTGATTCAGTTGGTTAGTTAAATGCGCAGGGGCTCCGTGAAGGTCCCAACCTGCCCATTCACCGCGTCTGTCCCAAATTGAAAAGTCATAAACGCTATTTATGCCTGCTCTTTCTAACCAGTCCCTGAGCTCTACGATTTCTTCATTTTCAGCTAAAGAATCACACCCCGTTACGCGATCTTTCCACATATGCGTGCGCTTGCCATTTCCAGGGATTCTGTATAAGTGATGCTTGAAAAAATTGCTACTTTTGCAACAGAGCCTCCAGACCTGCGTGCATGAAATTGTGCTGTCTAATTGCATTTTCCTGAGGGCGGCGTTGTCTGCGTATTTGGACCGTAGAGTGATGCTGACGGGGTGAGAAGGGTCGTGGATCATTTTCCACAGAAGCTTGCCTCCCAACGCTGTGTTAACTAGGGAAGGGTCGCGTATTTGCAGTCCACCCTCAGTGATCGACCTCTTGACCAAGTCCCAGTTTACAAGATGCATTTTTTTTCTTTGCCTTTCCCTCCTTGCCATAAGAAGTCCTTGAGGAGTGAAGAGATCTGTTCCATAACATTTTTGGGAGCCAAGAGGAAAGGTGCTTGATAAATAGGAAGGGTTGACAGCTGAGATTTGATTAGAATGGTTTTTCCACCTTTTGTTAACCAGTGACCTCCCAAAGCTTTAATTTTAGATTTGATTTTACTGATGATGTCAATCCAGAGGGACCTCTTATTCACACTTGAGGATATTGGTAGTCCAAGATACCTGAACCTATCCCATTGTGCTTGCCCTTTGAACCCTAAGATCTTCGCGATGTTATTGATCTCCTGTTGTTCTGTATTCCAGCTGAAGATTTCACTTTTACTCTCATTGACAAGAGCGCCAGATACCCTGCAATAACTTCTCAGGACATTGTCAAAGGTTTTCGCTATTATGGAGGAAGCACCACCAAGGAGAAGGGAGTCATCCACAAAGAGTGCGTGATTCAAGGGGGCTGATCCATGGGAAGGTTTGAGACCCGGGAGGGAGCCAACATTTCTTTCAGCTGATAGTTTTCTGCTAAGGGAGTCCGCCATGAGGATGTACAGAAAGGGAGAGAGGGGGCATCCCTGCCGAATGCCTCTCCGAGCTTGGAAGAAATTAGTTGGGCGACCATTGATAAGGGGAGCGATCCACGGGGAATCAATACATGCTTTTATGAGCTGAACAAATTGTTGAGAGAAGCCAAAAGACAACAAAACTTTGCAAAGGAACAAGTGATTAACTCTATCGAATGCGTTTGCCATATCAAGTTTAATCAACATACCTTTCTCCCCTCGCTGTTTGCTTGTGTGGATGGTCTCCTGCACCTGAATGACGTTGTCCAAAATGTACTTGCCTTCCACGAATCCGCCTTGAGAGCTGGAGATCAATCTTTTGAGCAGAGGCTTGATTCGATTAGCTAAGAGCTTGGCTATAATTTTGTAAGAAGCATTGCACAACGAAATAGGCCTAAATCTTGCAAAGGATTCAGGGTTGGTTTCTTTAGGGATTAGAGCTAAATAGGTGGAGTTGGTTCCTCCTCCTATCTTAGCTTTTTTCATGAAGCCTCTTATCATTTTAAGGAGATCAACTTTGATAACTTCCCAACATGCTTTATAAAAATGAATTGTGAATCCGTCAGGCCCAGGGGCCTTGTCGGCTTCCATGGACTAGATTACATTGATAATCTCCTCCTCTGAGATGGGTCTGCAGAGAGCTATGTTATCTTCAGTGTTAACAAGAAGAGGGATTTTGGTGAGGAAGTCGGTTGTTTCCTCATCGCTACCTTGGGTTCCATCATTGAATAAGTTCCTGAAATGATTTTCAGCAGCGTCTTTAACCTGGTTGAATCCTTTGCAAACTTGGCCCTCCGTGGTTTTGATTTCAGCTATATAGTTCCGGGACAGCCTAGCTCTGTATTGTCGATGGAAAAAAGAGGTGTTCCGGTCCCCAGCCTTTAACCAAAGACTTCTGGATTTTAGCCTCCAATGTTCTTCTTCAGCTCGGAAGGATTGGTATGTGGAACGTTGAGCTTTAACTTCCTTATCCAATAATTCTGTTGTAATGACTTTATTTTCCATATTTGCTTGCAAGGAGTGCAGCATCCAGACTGCCTCTTTTCATTGGTTGGTTGGGGTGGGATCTGGCTTTTTGATCCAATCCTTCAGTGCTTGTTTTGCGGCCTTCAGCTTTTGTTCCCATATATAGCTGGAGGATCTTGAGAAGGGTTTAGCCCAAGCAGCTTTCACAGTTTCCATGAATCGCTCTTTCTTGAACCAAAGAGGGCTGAAGCGAAAGGGGATGGGCCCCAGATCTTCTTCATCTTCCAGTAAGAGCTGAATTGGTTTATGATCTGAGGTTAATTTAGGAAAAAATTTTGTAATGATGATGTTTTTGTTCATCATGAGGGCGCTTTGGACTAGGAACCTATCCAGGCGAGCAGCAATATGTTCCGACCCAGCTCGATTATTTGACCAAGTGTATCGCCCGCGGATTGGGTTGAAGTCTAGAAGGTCCCAACTCTGGGAGAGCTCCTCCACAAATGCCAGCATGGGGTCTCTATTGCCTGATCCGCCCCTTTTCTCTTTTGGATTCAAAACTATGTTAAGGTCTCCCGCTAAGATAATGTTACTTGGGGAATGTTGCTCTAGAAAAATTGAAAGCGAATTCCAGCATTCTCTTTTCTCAGAATAGTTTACAGGAACATACATATTGAAGAGAGAAATGTTCAACTTACTAGCTTTGTGCTTGAGATCTGTGAAGATCCAGTGCTGGGTTTCTTTAAAATTTTGAAGCTGGAAGGTGCAGTCTAACCAAAGAGTAGCCAGGCCTCTGGAGGTGCCCCTGGCACTGATTTCCTTGCCTATATTTTTATTCCACTTTGACTTACTGATATCTAGAAGGGCTTGCCCTTCAATCTTGGTCTCTTGGAGCATGAGGATATCTGAGGGTTCTATTTTGAGTAAATCCTTGACTGCTTCTAGTTTAGAGGGGTTCCCCAGTCCTCTGCAGTTCCAAGAGACAAACTTAATTATTTACTGAGAGGAGGATTGGAACCTCCCTTGGAAGGTCTCGGTCTGGTATTTCGTCCGATGGACATTTCTATTGTGGCCTGGCTTCCTTGAGTTCTGAGTCTCACAGCCTCTTCTTCTCTCATTTCTTTCGAGATTTCCTTCCAACCCTTTTGGCGCTCATAGGTTTTATCCTCCGATGAACCTGAGCTTTCTATTACTTTTTTCCTTGTGACTTCTGCGTATGAGGGATTGGATGGGCTGCCTGGGTGACTTCAACCTGAACTGCTTTCTCTCCTTCTTTTCTTGGTGGGGTGCTTTCTTCCTGCACCCGATTTTCCTGCTCTGGGGTTGCAGGGTTGATCTGAGTGCTTGTTGTCATTTTGTGTTTACTTCACCTTCCTGAGTGGGCTTAGAACTACTTGGGATCCCTGTTGTGTTTCCTTTGCTGGAACCTTTTTTTGGAAAAGTTGTTTTCTGAACTAGAGTCCATTGATCCCCATTTTGTTTGTTTGGTTGATCTTCAGCCCTTTTCTTGCAGTGCTTGGCAAAATGTCCGTGCCCGTGACAGTGTCTACATTTGAAAGGTAACTGTTCGTAGTCCAGTTCTTGGATATGCGTCCATCCAGCGACAGTGAGCTTGATTGCTTCCGGTAACCCCTCCTCTAGGTCAACTTCAACGCATATACGAGCACAAGAATACTAATCTTTTCTTGCAGCTTTGTCTATATATTTACCCTGCGCGTTTCCGATATTCTCTAAGGATTTTTGGTTCCAGCAATGGAGCGGCAGATGGGGGAGTCTCACCCAGACCGGAACAACAGATGGGATGTCCTGGGAAGGGTCAAAGTCTAGGGACGATTTGTTCAAATACAATCCCTGCGGTCCCATGAAATATGGGCCATTTCTGAAAATTAAACTTCTGTCTTCCGTGCTTTCAAACACAAAGACAAAGAATCCTTTGCCTACAAAGTAGCTTTTGACACCCTCTTTGATTAGAGGATTCCAGTTTCTTTGAGTCCAGTCTTCTACTGATTTAGGAGAGGGCCAGAGGCCCGTGAACTGCCCAATGAGGCCTCTCTCTGCCAGGTTCAGAGCTGCCTTGCACGTCTCTTCTTCAGGAAGGGCCACTGAAGGGATCTTTTCCATCTTCTTGATGAACTTCTGTTGAGTCACCGATGGCGCTCGCTTCGATCATTGCTCTAAATGCTATCACCTCTGGAGGCGGATTGGAGAAGCCCCCTGAAGAATCCATGGTGAGGGCACCTCAGTGTTGTGCGCAGGGGCGCAGCAGCCACGAGGGCGCATGGAGGAACACCCAGCAGCCCGCAGATAGAGTAGTCGCTGCCCTTCGGAGCAGCCAAAGGGCTGAGTCGGCCTGCGGCCTTAGAGAAAGCGAACCAGAGGCGAAGGGCTAGGTCAAGCTCTCGCAGCGCAAAAATCCCAATTACTAATCATTTTAATGATCAAAATCAATCATGAATTAGAATAGTAACAAAGTAGTACAATTTGATTATTTTCAAATACAACAAGAAAGAGAGATTTAGTTTTTATCACTGTAATGTTTAAGGATATTATATTGAAAAGAACATATTAACATTCATCTAAAACTTAGATTCCTTACATTATTTCTATTATCATTAACATTTATATTTATGTATTAAATTTGACTCGTGAATACTAGATTGTGTAAAAAAATTCTTACCTATAAAGTTATTTAACAATATATTAATATTGTTTTTCTTACTATTATTGACCATTTTAAATTGACACTAACTACTTTTCCTAAGTTGAGTACAAATTAATTATACTAGTATAATGTTTGCACCACTTCAAAATCTATAAGAGGAGATATTTTATAATTCTAGTTGTGTTGTTCAATGATCAAAATATTTTTTTATAAATTAGAGTGCAACAAAATAGCGAATTTGATTTATATCAATTCTAATAAGGAAAATTAAGGAAAACTCACCTCAAACATTATATCAAGTGTCTAGCATTTATTCATTAAGTGTTCAAATGGTTTATATTAAATAGAATACTAATTAGGTACTCAACTGTTGTTTTAATATACCAAGTTTAGAAGATGTTTTTAGGTGCATTATTGAATTTGATTATGCATATTTGATATGGTGAGAAGTCATGTTGGTCAAATAAAGCTTTGAAAACTTAAATATTTTATGGCATTGTCATGTAATTTGTATAACACATGATTACATTGAAATATTAAATAATATAAAACTCCTTCAAAAAAATATGAAGAGAATATTTATACAACAAATATGGAAAAGTGTGTCTGAATGTATATTAATAGATCCTTAAAAAAAAATTACATTCATGAATCATATAAACCTACTCTTAAGATATTCACTCAAGTAGATCAAGAATGGATTCTACACCATATTTATTTATCTTGGTCTTCTTGCAATGTTCTTTCTTTGGCATCCATACCCACACTATGGTATTAATTGGAATAGAGCCAAGTTCTTTGTCATCAGGATTTGGTACCCAATATTGCTCTAAAAATTTTCCATTGTATTTCCCTAACATAGGCTTCCACCAGTCAACCTTTACATGAAGATTCTCACTTTCATCATCCCTAAAGATATCTGAGATGGATTTTTCCATCCAAATCATCTCGTCTGCATCCTCATTTCCTGATCTAACTAGCAACATCTTTCCTTTCTCAACATCAATCATCGTATTGAATGTTGGCTTTGGCTTGTTGCATTTGGGTCCAACATATATTGGTTCATCTATCACATTATCGAAATCTCCATCCATAATACTTGAGATTACTTGGAGTGCATTACGATCAACATCAACAATGTGCCTTGTCTTGGGCCGGAAATCCTCAGAAGACGAATCACTTCCATCTATTATTCTATGATCATTATAGATTCCACCTAATGTATCAAGAACTTTTTCCCAATACACTACTTTATTTTTCCATTCCTCTGTAACAATTGGTGAATCCTCATTCCCAATAGTGTCTTTCCACATTTTTATGTATGATGTTATCCCTTCCTTTAGTTCTTTTAAATAGACATCATTCTGTTTGGAAGCTAAGAAAGATGGCTTCCCTATGGGAATTATAGGTCAACCTTCATCATCTATATTCCATAACTCATCTGGTTCTGACCACTCAATATCTCTAATTGATTCTTTGTACCTTAGTACTGGAACACCATTGAGTATAAGAAATTGGAAGTATTGGACATTAAGATGTCCAACTAGTGCATTTTTTCCCCCTTTAATGTATCCATTAAGGAAACTTTTGAAGTCACAGACCTTGTCAATAAGTGTAGGTGGAAACACTCGATTTTCTTCAATTATGCAATATGTATCCATCATTTCAGGTAAAGAATAAATATCTTTAATTTTTAGGTTGGAAGGCATTCTTCCATAGGTTCCATCTATGTCTTCATGGGTGTGCCCCACAGGCAAGAACCCAACCTCAATAGTGATGAAGACACCAAGTGTAGTTAAAAGTGATAGAAACATGAAAAGATAGCGATTCTTATTATCACTCGCTGCATTGTCCAACTGTAACAACAAATGTGGAGGAAGAGGTTTAAAATCAACATTTTGACTTTTTGAACTTCCATGAGATATAAAATCATCCTTGTACCCTTGACATTTTGAGTAAATAGAGGTGTCAAGTAATGCATTTGTAAGCGGGTTTCTTGAAATTCCACTTTCATAAAGTAGATCACCATACATATCCATTTGTGGGTCTTCAAGGTCCCTTAAGCACTTTGCAAGGGATGTAATAGTAAATTGTGATCCCATATAGACAAATGGTAAGGAGAAATGACCAAAACCTCCCGCCTTATGCCCATGTGTAAGCATACCTGTCAATGACAAACCTAAATTTGTTCCTACAATAGATTTTGATTTGACACATAGCCTTGGGATTGAAGTCTTTGTTTTGTCCATTTTATCATGGATAATGCTCAAATACTCCTTTGGAAACTGCTCTGACATAATTCTATGGGCATAGTAGCAATATCTTCCACACATAACAATCTTGTTATGTTTCGTCAACCTACCTCGTGCCTTTTCTTCCAACTCTTTTGTAGTTGTTGACTTCATTTGTGCTTTCAACACAATACATTCACTACATTTACTGAAGTTGGTGTTCTTTGAAAATGCCACATCTCGAAACTTAGTATTCCAGATCTTGCTCATTGTGGGCTGTGATATTGATGGGTAATTGAGCTTTTGAAGAGCCTCATTGATCTCTTTTAACAAAGAATTTTGTGTGTAAGTCGAAAGAAGCAGTCTTAAAGGAGCAGATGTTCCATCTTCTTCAACTTGATGTGTTTGGTTTGGTGAAAAATCTGAATTATCCATTACAATTTTGTGCAATATTTCTATGGCTGCCACTGTGTGAGCTCATGCTTTGCATGTGTTGGTGTTACCATGAATAGCTTTGATCTGTCCATGTTGGAAATAATTCTGGTAGTTATAGAATGTGCTTTGAGGAATTTTATGTATCTTATACCATGCTTTCTTACAAATAATATTCCCATTAAATCTCATGTCCTTTACATTTCTAGCAATAGGTGGTAGGCCATGGCCATGGCCCTTTGACATGACTGTGTTTGACATGAGTGAATTCAAGACAAATTCTCTAATACCATTTGTATTTATTTGTCTCATACCCCTTCTAGCACCTGGAATGGCCTTCCTATCCACATGTTGAAGGCAATCTTTTCTACAACATACATCTGCTGCCAAAAGTCGAATTTCTTTCTCTTCATCTATTTTTGTTTTACATTTTGGATTTTTTTTTTTTGCAGCCACAACTCGTTTAATCCTTTTATATGGCCTTGTTACATGCATATCAATTGAGTTTCTATCTTTTTCATTACAAAGGTACCCATCCCATTTGTTTAAGGGATTTGTGTCCTCTATAACATCCCATATCACCATTTCTTTGGGTGGCTCCTTGAACTTTTCCTTGACCCTTAATATCACACCTTTGTTGTCCACCAACTTATTTATTGGCCATCTAACCAAACAGTGTATACACTTATACCCAATTCTGCATATCTCACAATTTCCATCTATCTCTTCTAGAAAAACACCAAAATCCATTTCACCTAGTGTTTCACCCTCAACAATGTCATCCTCGCAGACATTAACTAGCATTCCTTTGGCAATGCACATGCTTGTTCCCATGCATTCATGTGTAAGAGAAACCTTCACACATATGAATTTAACCCTATCTTGGGGAATATTTATGGCATGATCATGACAATGAGGCTCCAAATCTGATTTTGGCCAAATTTCATAAGATTCTAATGCAGCCCCAAGTGTATGCTCAAATCCTGTTGGATGTGGTAGAGGAGCATTATGTTTTAACACCTTTTCAATTTTAACCACTATGCATCCTTTCTTTACCATCTTTCCATGCACTTTATGGCCAAGCTCTGTATTGAATATGGAGCCCTCGCCCACCTGCACTCCATGTTGCAGAAGATTTACCTTGTCTCCAATAGAAAATGTAGAAGAAACATTTGTACCTATAAACGAATGTAAATAATGTTAGTATTTACTCAAAAAAAAACATTTATTATAGTATCAATAATATATAACACATGCTTCAATATTTTGATTTACTTATGTGGTGTCTCAAATCCACAATCTTCCATGGATGTATGTCCCCTTCATTAACATCGTCATCAATAAAATGTGGTTGAATGACATCAATTATCAAAATTGCAACATAACCAGCATTAACCCTTTCTCCAACATAATAAGTTCCAGACTCTGCAGATTCAACCCTTCCTAGCCCAACGACTTGATCATTAATAAGGAGATCAACATAGTCCCCTTTTGCCAAAATTATATTTTCCATTGTAGCTTGTATCAATTCTGTAACAACAATTAAATCATAACTTGTAATTAAAAGGATGAACCATGTAAAGTGTGACTTTATATTTTCCCAAAAACACACAACTTACGAAAAAGTAATATAGATGCAAAAATAAAAATAGTATGGTAGTCATATTGTATGTAATGAAACATTGTTTCCTCAAATGAAAGCTAACAATCAATATCATTCCTTCTACTACAAACATAAGCATATTTCTAGAAGCAACATTACATGGTCAAATAAATCTAGCACATGCTAGATTTCCTTCTAGCACAAACACAAACACATTGCCAATAACAATATTCTAAGGTGAAGGAAATCCACCACATGCTAAATTTTCTTCTAACGTAAATAGAAGCATATTACTCACAAAAACATTTCAAAGTAAAAGAAAGCTTACACATTCTAGACTTTATTGTAGCATAAACACAATCACATCGCCAAAAATAACATTGCAGTGTAGAAGATATCTAGCATACGCTTGATTTACTTCTAGCACAAACAAAAGCACATTGCCAACAATAACATTGTAGGGCAAACAAAAGCCAACAAAATCCAACAACTTCTATCACAAACACAATCACATTTCCAATAAAAACGTCGCAAGGTAAAATAAATTTAACGCATGCTAGCTTTACATGTAGCATAAATACAAGCATACTACCAATAACAACATTTCATGCCAGAAGAAATCTAGTGCATGCTATATTTCCTTCTAACACAAACAAAAGCACATTACCAAGGTGAAGGAGATCTAACACGTGTTAGATTTCCTTCTATAATAAACAACCAAATTGAAAACAACAATATTGCATAGCAAAAGAAATCTAGCCCAAACACAATCACAACATTTCCAATAACATTGCCAAGGTGATGGAAATCTAACACTTGCTAGATTTCCTTTTATCATAAACAACCAAATTGACAACAACAATATTGCAAAGCAAAAGAAATATAGCATAGTTTCTAGCCCAAACACAAGCACATTTCCAATAAAAGTATTGCAAGGTGAAAGAAATTTAACGCATATTAGCTTTACATGTGGCACAAATACAATCACACTACCAACGACAACATTGCATCCCAAAAGAAATCTATTGCGTGTTATGTTTATTTTTAAAACAAATCAACAAAGTGTAATGGTGATTCTCTGTTGTGAAGACCCATATGAAAAGTGGCGTAATGCTAATAAGACCAATGCAGCTACTGCAGGATACCCACTCATCTTTCCCTTTATCCTACAAAAAACTCCTAGGTGTGAAATCCTTTTTTTGTCGAGTGTTTGCTTGTAAGAGGGGAAAGTAATGAATATTTTTTCCTACTAGAATAAATTTCTTTGGGGAAAACAGGGTGGAAAACATGAAGCCTCATCTCCTCACCAAGAAAGTAAGGCTAATTAGGCCTGATTGATATCCATGCCCAATTGTTAAAATTGGCAACTAGGGCCAAACTCCATGTGGGTCATCTTTTTTTTTTTTAACTACATGGTGAATCGATAACTGCCAGTCCTAATCTATGGGAGACCCAGGATCAATCCTCGTAGCTGCCTCTATAACACTAGGAGTACATCCAACTGCCTGCAAATCAATATACTAAGATCCTATCATTTTAGCAAGAACAAGACTCTCATGCCGCCAAGGCGAGGGTGGGGAATCTGCTCCTCGAGCCGCCACCATAGCAGGTCAGTCTAATCAATGAGATTTGAACTGCGGTCTCGTGGGCTTCACCCAAGTAGACTTACCGTCAAACCACACATCTCAGTACCCATGTGGGTCATCTTATTAATGGAAGCTGATATTTTTCTTGGATCCCTCTCATCTAAAGGTGTAGGATTGATCTAAAGATTATCCGATTCCGATAAGTATTCATGGAGATATGAATTTATTTGTGTTATGGGACAATTCGTCAAGGTCAGCTAGCAACCAAATAAACCCCACTTGTGCTCAACGTTTTAGTATAAATAGAGGTGACCTTAAAGTCATTTTAACACACTTGGGATCTCTTCCTCTCCACTTGTCTTTGGGTTTTAGTAGGAAGAGAGATCCTAAGGGATAATGTTGCCCTAATCCAAAGGGCAGAAGCTGGAACTGCCGAGAACTGCCGAAACTGCTAGGAACTGTCGGGAATAGCTGGAACTACCTTAACTGCTGGGAATAGTCGAAACTGTCAGGAACAGCTGGAACTGTTAGAATATCCGGGAAGCTGACGCAGAGGGTAGAAGCCGGAACTACAGAGAAAAGTCGGAACTGGCTAAACTGCCGAACTTGCTGGGAAAAGTCGAAACTGGCTGAACTGCCGGAATTGCCGGGAATAGCTGGAAAAGTCGAAAAAGCTAGAACTGTCAAGAATATTCAGAATTCCCAGAACTGCCGGGAATAGCCGGAATTTGCGGAATTGTCGAGAACTGCCAGAACTGCCGGAAAAGCCGGAACTACTGAGAATAGCCGGAACTGTCAGCGCTGCCAGGAATAGTTGGAACTGTCGGGAACAGCTGGAAGTTGGAACTACCGGAATAGCTAGGAAGCTGACACAGAGGGCAGAAGCTGGAATTGTCAGAACTGTTGGGAAAAGCTGGAACTGCTGAAACTGTCGGGAATAGCCGGAATTGTTGGAACTGCTGGGAATAGCCGAAATTGCTGAAACTTCCAGGAACTGCCAGAACGGGTGGGAAAGTTGATGTAGAGGGTAGAAGCCGGAATTGCCAGAACTGCTGGGAACAACCAAAATTGCCGAAATTGTCGGGAACAGCCGGAACTGTCGGGAACTGCCGGAACTGTCGGGAACAGCTGGAACTGTCGAGAACTGCCGGAACTGTCGAGAGCTGATATTTTTCTTGGATCCCTCTCATCGAGAGGTGTAGGATTGATCTAAAGATCATCCGATTTTGATAAGTATTCATGGAGATATGAATTTATTTGTGTTATGGGACAATTCATCAAGGTCGGCTAGCAACCAAATAAACCTCACTTGTTCTCAACATTTTAGAATAAATAAAGGTGGTCTTCAAGTCATTTTAACACACTTAGGATCTCTTCCTCTCTACTTGTCTTTGGGTTTTAGTAGGAGGAGAGATCCTAAGGGATAATGTTGCCCTAATCCAGAGGGCAGAAGCCGGAACTGCTAGAACTGCCGGGAATAGCTGGAAAAGCTGTAACTATCGGGAATTGTCGGAATTGTCAGAACTGCCGAGAATAGTCGAAACTGTCGAGAACAGGCGAAACTGCCGGAACAGCCGGGAAGCTGACGCAGAGGACAGAAGCCGAAACTTCCACGAAAAGCCGTAACTGACAGAACTGCCGAGAATAGCCGAAATTGCCGGAACTCCAGGAACTGCCGGGAATAGTCGGAATTGCCGGAAATACCAAGAATAGCCGAAATTGCCTGAACTGCTGGGAATAGCCAGAAAAACCGGAACTGTCGGAACTGACGGGAATAGTCGAAACTACCAGAACTGCCATGAATATTCTGAACTTTCTGGAACAACCAGAACTGCCGAAACAGCCGGGACACTAATGCAGAGGGCAGAAGCTGGAACTGCCGAGAAAAGCTGGAAATGTCGGAACTGCCAGGAATAGTCGGAATTGCCGGAACTACCGGGAACAGCTGAAATTGCCGAAATTGCCGAGAACTACCGGGAACAACTAGAATTGCCGAAACTGCTGGGACTGTTGGGAAGAGCCGGAATTGTTGGAACTGCCGGGAACAGTCGAAACTGCCAGGAACTGCTGGAACTGTTAGGAACTGCCAAAGCATTTGTCTCTGAAGGAGAGCAGCATTCAAGGGACAACTAACTAACATTGGGACAATTGTATGGTACTTAGCAGCAAATACACCAAGCATACAATGTTACAACTAGCAGCCAATAACAAGCAAGCTAGGGACAACAAGCAAGCAAGATGCAGCGAGCACATGGTCAGTATGGCAACATGGTGCAGCAATGGCACATAATGCAGTACAATGATGGGTACAGTCATGATTAATGAAGCATGATGAGATGCAGCATTGTGATGATGGGCACAGCATAGTGCAGCACAGTGTGGTGCAGCATGATGACGAAATGCAGTACAACAATAAGTGAAGGAGTCACCTTGGAGAATAAATTGAAGCAACATGTCTTCAACTGATCTCATGTATCATATTCTTAGAGATGATCTATGCACTTATTAGATAAGTCAAAATGTTGACTTTTGTTGTAAGCGTACTATCTCTCTCTCTCTGTGCTGAACTATTGAAGAACATATAAGAAGAATTGATCAAAGGTTTCCCCACATTGGGGTTTGTCGCTAGCTAGCACCACATCTTGTGTCCTCTTGTCTTGGCTTGTCTTTTGCGATTTATGTTTATGTTCTATCTAAAGTTTACTTTAATGCTGATGTGATTGCTAACCTGGAAAAGATATTGAGCTAACTGTGAAAATTGGAATAAATTGTTCTAAGCATAGAACATACCTAAATTAACACCGATGAACTATATTAGTGATAAAATTTTTGTTTGCACTATGATTGGTAATGTACCTTGAAAGACACATGTGCTATCATCTTCATAATGTTAACAGTTACACATCCATGACATCTCTAGTTCTTCCAATTTCTATGACATAATCAATGTAGTTGAAGCCTTCGAGATTTCTGGATCCAATGTTCTTAGAAGAATGTGGCAGGCTCAAAAGTTAGTGTCCAAGCAGTTACTCACCTTTATCACAAGATGACCAACTAGTTTTCCTATTCTAGATTACTCTCAAGATCTCCTTACATGCCACAAACAAAAGAAGGTATTGTAAAGACAATCTCTCTCTGTTTCTAAAGGAAAACAATCTCTATTTAATGACAAAAGATATTTTTTTGTTATTTTTGGAACAGTTGCCTTGAGAACATTGCCAGAGAAATCATAATACATCAAGAGTTTATATACTCTCAAAATATTCCAAGATCATGTAATCACAATTGAGCCTCAGCAACTATACAGTTATCAGGCAGCCTAACCCATATTCATGTAATCAGTTTTCCTTTAGATGATTATGTAATAAACAACTATACAGATGAAAATGCATTCTATTGACAAGAATCTATATACCCCTATGAAGGTCTTACAAGGAAAGGAACATTTGTACCAGGAAGATCCACCTGAAGAAATCAAGTCCTGCTGGCCCAACCAATAGAGGTCGTTGTGCAATCTGCAGGTACCAAGCAATAATCCCACATAGCAGTGTCTAGGTTTTGCTAGCATCTTATTAAAAAAAGTTTCATTTCTCCCCATGTAGGTTGACCATACCAATGTAAAGTTTCATTGTTCAAAAGTTTAGGGCCTCCTTGGTAAAACCATGCATGTCATATTCAGTGACTATGGGATACTCTGAGGTAGATTCAGTAATAAATTTTGTTCATCAATAGAGTTTTGGCATTTTTTGGCTAAGTTAAGGCACCAACACCACAATAGTTATGAATGACCTAGTCAAGTCTCAAGAGAGAGCCTCTTTTGTCTCATCTCTATATCAATCCATGAAATGGTGGAGAGACTAACAACCTTCTCTTCTAATCACTCAAGCTAGACCAAATTGACAAGCTGTATTCCTACCTAACCAAACATTTTCCATGTTTTTGCTTCCTCAAAAAAAGATATCAGTCTAGGGGATATCCTGATGCAAAATGTACATCTCAACGGACTATTTTAACACCTTGTTTAAGGAGATTAACCCACTGGCCTTTGTTCTGTGGTGACTTTCCAAACCCAATGGCTCCTCCATAAGATTACTCTCGTATTGAATCTAAAACCATTTAACTATGATTAATTGGTAGCACATACAATTTGCAAGGAAGGGTCACAGTTTTAGGTTTGGACCATTTAGTAAGGTTTACAACTTAAATGGCAGTTTCATTCTTTGAGTTAAACTATCTTTGACATATATGATATAACTGACCTAGTCTATTTTTATGTCATTACTACAACAATCCATGAAATGTGCATGCAAGGTCTAAAATCAATGCTTAACTTGGCTTCCATAGTAATGTTCCACATTTGAATGGACTTCCCAAAAGATTGCATTGTGTTTATATAATGCTTCATGCATCTCTAGTAAAAACTAAAGGCTAGATGCCAAATGTGTTTGTCAGATGTTTCTTATGAATGCATAGATAAGATTGGTGTATTTCATTTATTCTCAAGAGAGAGCCTCTTTTGTCTCATCTCTATATCAATCCATGAAATGGTGGAGAGCCTAACAACCTTCTCTTTTAATCACTCAAGCTAGGCCAAATTGACAAGCTGTATTCCTACCTAACCAAACATTTTCCATGTTTTTGCTTCCTCATAAAAAGATATCAGTCTAGGGGATATCCTGATGCAAAATGTACATCTCAGCAGACTATTTTAACACCTTGTTTTAGGAGATTAACCCACCGGCCTTTGTTCTGTGGTGACTTTCCAAACCCAATAGCTCCTCCATAAGATTACTCTCGTACTGAATCTAAAACCATTTAACTATGATTAATTGGTAGCACATACAATTTGCAAGGGTGGGTAACAGTTTCAGGTTTGGACCATTTAGTAAGGTTTATAGCTTAAATGGCAGTTTCATTCTTTGAGTTAAACTATCTTTGACATATATGATATAACTGACCCAGTCTCTTTTTATGTCACTACTACAACAATCCATGAAATGTTCATGCAATGTCTAAAATCAATGCTTAACTTGGCTTCCATAGTAAATTATGTTCCACATTTGAGTGGACTTCCCAAAAGATTGCATTGTGTTTATATAATGCTTCATGCATCTCTAGTAAAAACTGAAGGCTAAATGCCAAATGTGTTTGTCAGATGTTGCTTATGAATGCATAGATAAGATTGGTGTATTTCATATATTCTCAAGAGAGAGCCTCTTTTGTCTCATCTCTATATCAATCCATGAAATGGTGGAGAGCCTAACAACCTTCTCTTTTAATCACTCAAGCTAGACCAAATTGACAAGCTGTATTCCTACCTAACCAAACATTTTCCATGTTTTTGCTTCCTCATAAAAAGATATCAGTCTAGGGGATATCCTGATGCAAAATGTACATCTCAGCAGACTATTTTAACACCTTGTTTTAGGAGATTAACCCACTGGCCTTTGTTCTGCGGTGACTTTCCAAACCCAATAGCTCCTCCATAAGATTACTCTCGTATTGAATCTAAAACCATTTAACTATGATTAATTGGTAGCACATACAATTTGCAAGGGTGGGTCACAGTTTCAGGTTTGGACCATTTAGTAAGGTTTATAGCTTAAATGGAAGTTTCATTCTTTGAGTTAAACTATCTTTGACATATATGATATAACTGACCTAGTCTATTTTTATGTCACTACTACAACAATCCATGATATGTGCATGCAAGGTCTAAAATCAATGCTTAACTTGGCTTCCATAGTAATGTTCCACATTTGAATGGACTTCCCAAAAGATTGCATTGTGTTTATATAATGCTTCATGCATCTCTAGTAAAAACTAAAGGCTAGATATGGGAACACTCGCTTTAAACTTTACAAAATACATTAAGGTAGTTTCTGTTCGAACCATCTGTCTATCTAGTTATATGTGTATGTCTTTATGAGAAGCAAGAAAACCTTTTGGCCAAGAAGTAGAGGGGAGACAGGAGAATGTCTATGATAACTTACAGTCTGGAAAATAGATAGCACATGTTGTTAATGATGTCAAGAAGAGTCTACCTCTTCTGCATTTGGTAGTCTCAATAAAGGAACCATGTCATCTCTCAAAGGCCTCCAAGAAAAAAATGAGAATGGCAAGGAAGTAATTCCACTACCTGGGTTTGGTATTTTGTTTCTTCCACCTTGCAGAAATTAAATGATCAGCATCGTTGTTTCATGGACTGTCAATATGGAGCAGATCAAAGAGGAAGAGGAATTCTTTAACTATTCATGCAACTACTGCATGGGCACCTAGAATTAGCTATGATAGGAATCCATAGATTGTGCCCTTACAAGCTTGGGTGAAGATGGCTCAACTTAGTTGTTAGAAGAACAATTATTTTCTTGGCCAATGAGGTAAATTGGATTCACCTTTATGATAGCATGAATACTAGTATTATTTCAGTGATTTCTGAGGCATTTCCATTCACATCTTATGATAAATAAATGTCTTTCAACTATTTGAATCACGGTACAATCACTACCTTGACTACTTTAAAGGAAATTCACTACTCAAATGGATTTGGTTAGCCCTCCCTAAATACGATTGTGGGAAGATTTGCTTGGCATGAAATAATGTTAATTAATAATTCTTACATCTAGCCTTAATCATCACAGAACATGCCAAATTGCTATTGGCATAGCATATCCAATCAAGGAAGTCCAAGCCAGCAATTCTCCAAACTAGTACTGAATTGCACACAGCAGTAGTGCCATGCTGAAAACTAAATTATAACTGAACTGCCATAAACATATTAGACGGGTCCTATTTTTCTGTCTTTCTATATACGATGTTCATATAATAGAGATAAATATCAAAATAAATAGATTGCTAATTGCTTCCGAAGACAACAAAAATAATTCAGAGACCCCAATTCACCAGCCTAATTAGTTCATTGTTCCAACTTCAGGGTTTTACCAAGTTGCAGACTGTCATTCTCGGAATATAAATGATAAATTATAATTAAGCAAATGCTGGCACACATCTGACCATACTACATCAGTCCCTTTTTCTATTCCTCCATAAATAATGTTGATATACTAGAGATAAAAATGAATATCAATAGGGTATTTATCACTTCCAAAGGTGGTGAAAAAACTTTTTAATGGTTTATTGATTCCAAATGGAAATGGATACAATAAATCTGTAGATGGATATTCAACTCTTTTCAAAGCAAAATAGCCTCTGAGAATGACCTATACAAATATGAAATAGCCATCAATTCTCCAAACTAGTACTGAATTGCACAAGGATTATAACAATATAAACTCTGTTCAAGGAACATTGAGTAGCATTGTTCATAAAATGCCATTTCTCACCTCAGCACAAGCACAAAACCGAATCATCTCTATGGTGTACACTTGTGCTGAAGAAGCCACAAATGCACATAAAGATGCACCCTAAATAGATGTGCTAATACCTTTCCGTTCATCCAATGAAGGTCGGTTGGCCCTCAGAGTTGTTTTGAGATTGCATGAAGAGAAGGATGGTACTTTGCTACTGAATTTAGGATCATTCAGCTTATTTGGAAAGGAGAAAAATTAAATAGGTATAGGAATGAGTTTGGCTATTGTGTTTTGTTGTTTAGAACGATCAGGTGATATGTGTTCTCCAAAACATAAGTAGAAGAAGGCCTGGAATTTAAACTTGTATTCTTGTAACTCTATTTTTTCTTCATATGATTAGATAATAAGAAACTATACAAGGTCAAACAACCTCTGCATTCCAATAAGAAGACTCTATATCCCCCTCTCCAAGTCTTGCAAGGAAAGGACATACATTGAGAAGAGTTTATATACTCTCAAAACCTTCCAAGATCACATAATCACAATTGAGACTCAGCAACTTTACAGTTACGAGTCAGACTAACCCATATTCCTGTACTCTGTTTTCCTACATGACAAAGTGATAAATGGAGGAAATGAAGATTTTTTGAATATTTCCACCATTGATACAACCCATATGCAGTTCTAGGCAGGTAGAAACCATGTTTCTAACCCAAAAGATCAACCATATGAAAAGGATGATGAAGATCATGATTTCCTTTCTGATAATTTAAATCCTGAATACACTTTTGAGGTCACAGAAATATAGTTCAATAAACTAATCCTATTTTCATAGACACTGAAAGTAAGGGAGCTGTAGACTTTCATGGTAATACACTTGGCACCTCAACATTTCATTGTGAGTTTGAGTAGGAGTAATGTAACCCCCATGTTGCACTTTGATGTTGATCATGATCGTGTAAGAAATAAAGGGAAGTAATCATGGTTTCCTAGAGTTTGAGGTCAATATACTTTTTCAAAGCCAACAAAGCAATAATGTGACCATTATGATTATATGAGTGAAGAAACAATTAATTTTATAGTTCAATCCTAAAAGATCCTATATCATGGAATCCAACAGTCCTGCTATTTTTTATGCCTACGATCTGAATTTATTCCTCAGGCTAGATGGGATAGGGAAGCCTCATCCTTTTGCTGTCAATACTCATCTGGAAGACAAACTTATTGACATATGTGATGGATATTCCTTGGTAGACAAACAAAGGGTATGTTATAAACACACAATTATTGAAGCTTTAAGTCATACAAATCCATTTCCACCCATAGATAGCTCTATTGTTGACAATAACAAAGTTGGACAGCCCCAGAAGATTGATTAAACCTGTAATGAAACCCTTGATGACATATACAACTACAGTGCTAAGAATGAAAACAATGTCAAGAAAATCATTGATGAAGAATACAGGCTTGACCAAATAAAAAATTTCTCTCTGGACCATATCAAATGCAAATATGTTCTCTTCTCCATGAACATGTGGACAATCATTCATGCACTAGATTTTTAAAAGGAAATGTAGACAACAAACCTCTAACAAATCCACATGAAGTCAATGCTAAGGGACAATTTTGGGGCCTGGAAAAGGTGCACTCACGGGGATTAAATCACAGTGAAGAGAGGCTCCTTCGCTGTCCCAAAAGAAGGTTCTTCATCACAGTAAGGAGGCTTCCATACGCTATCAAAGGAAGCTCCAAAAGAGCCCTAGTTTTAGTCTTCTATTCATAGCTAAGACACAATCAAAGGGAGCCTAAATGAACCCCTAATCCACAATAAGAAAGAGACTCAACACACAGTCCTAAATGATGTGCTTTAGGTGTTGTTCAAGTAAGGAGACCTAGCACGTCTTAGCCGCAGTTTTGAAGCCCAGCCGCGTTGAAGAGAGAAGTCTCTATAGTTGTCTTATGAGGAGGACCTATACGCTGTCAAAAAAGTTTTTAACCAGCAGTTAAGGAGGGCTCTACTACGCTGGCTAGAGGACCTATATACCACTATAAAGGAAGGCTTAACAGTTATGATAAGGTCCTAAGCCACATCAATGAGAGACCCCAATCCGATGATGGGAAGAAGCCCTAACAACATATCGAGACCTGAAGGATCAACATAGTATTTCAGTGGAAACATGATGATGATAGCATTGTGATTGAAACTATTCCTGAGGACTGTTTATAAGGTTGGTAACCTACAGTCATATTATGTTAATGAAATCTATCCTAGACCAAAGTTCAAATCAGTACACTTAGACTGAGTCAAGTCCTTGTACGACTTATACTATTGCATTGATATTATTTGTTGACTGAAGATCAGAGGCTAGACTTACTGCTGGGCTAGACCATAGGCCATAGCTAGCAGCAAAGGTATTGACTTGAAAGCGTGACAATGGTGGAGTTGCACCTCGAAGTCATGGATTGGTAACTGTGTGAAGGAAGAGGATTGAATGTTGACGCCATATCTCATAAAGCAGTTACAGCTAGTGCAACAAGTAGTTATCAGTGTTTTTGGGAGCTGTATTGGGTCAAGGGTTGACCATGTTCCACCCAGTTTGATAAGCATCCTATTGGTGACATATG
This sequence comes from Pinus tabuliformis, assembly GCA_031772625.1. NCBI lineage: Eukaryota > Viridiplantae > Streptophyta > Pinopsida > Pinales > Pinaceae > Pinus > Pinus tabuliformis. Next base: position 959,120,774 of record CM062820.1, read on the forward strand.
GATGAACTTACATTGATGTCAGAGTGTCAGCAAGGAAATTTGCAAATATCTTAAAACAAAGAAACAAGCAATCAAATTCCATTAAAATACACTTAACTTTACATATGCCCGAAAGCAGAGGAAATAACTAAGCTGCAATCCGATCCAAGAAAATGCCCCGTATTATCATCCTATGCTTAGTAAAGCTTACAAGGAAATGGGTTGGATATGTGTTTAAAGTTTGTACAATCAAAAAGATAGAATCTAAAGGTGGCCCCAACAATCTGAACAGGCAACAGGATATGATAATAATTTATTCAAAGAGCTATTTTTTAATAAAACAAACAGAAAGCCTAAACACATACCTGTTTTAGGCAAAAACTATGGAAGATCGACCTCACAGAAAAAAAATGGTAGTAAATGCAGAGCTTATTATCTGTCTGTTCAAAAGTTTCCCAAATCTTTGAATCACGGATTATCATGTGTTTCGTGTGAATTTGGGCAAGCTTAGAAGTCGGGTTGCAAACTGCTAGAAGTGTCCTTATTTTTCTACAAGAAACAGTCTAATGTGAAGGTGAATATGCTAAATGTGATATTGGATGGCAATGATGCTAATGAGAAGTTGGAAAATTGAAAAGTGCACATATCCAATGCATTAAAACAACTTGTGGTAGGGTTAATCTACCAAAATGCAAGGTTGTAGTGTTTCTTGTAGTTGCAAAATAGAGTAGAGTGTAAGAAACAATGAATAACACATAATGAACAAAAAATTAAAAATAGTAATGGAAATGAACTAAATTCAAAGTAAAAATTCTATACAACTAATGTAACAGTGCTACAACTATCATCAACAAATGTTAAGATAAGCTGTAAGAAAAAATTGCTCATAAACAAATGTGTGAACATAAATGATACAAGAGGGATATTGACCACCTAGGTCAATGGGCCTTAACACAAGGAAACTTAAAAACCTTAGAAGAAAGCTAAAATAAGAGCTGAAATCAAATATCACTTCGATTAACAAACATGTTGTTTGTACATGACAAAGTTACAAAAAATGCCTGGAATCTAAACCTCTCGTATTATTCACATGTTTTCCTATGATTTTCTTCTAATCCTATTACTATTCTTAGGAAGTCGTGTTGGGTTTATTACTAAACCAACCAAAACCACTCGTAGGCCCTAGGATGATAATGGTGTTTCTCCTTAGATGATGTCCAAGGCCTCAAACAAAGCCATCCTTGTCAGGCAAAATTATCCTCACATTAACACCCATACAACATCTATATACCTATGGTTTATAATGATGGCAAATAGTGCTCCCCATCACCTAATTGTGCAAAAAGCCCCAACTAACCTAGATGCCATGTCAAACTTGTCCTCGATATTAGCATATCATCCTACATTATCCATTAGCTCATGGAGATAGAGGGTTCAAGGACTCTCACTCCATGGTTGGGGACTACAATCCATCAAGAGGTCAAATTTCGGGCTAACTATATCAAGGACACCTCAAGGTCAACCAACACTAATGCAATTTATTAGTTGTTGGTACATCGACCTATCAAAATGTCACAATATTGAGTAGTAGACATTAGTAAGTAGGGAACTAGCCACCAACAAGAAACCTTGATGTTGGTGATGAGCACCACTAGGCCAACCATTCACCTTAGAGGCACTAGGAGGTGGTTTTGTACCATGTGCATAGTCTGTATTATTACTTAACCAACCAGAACCACTCATAGGCCCTGGGATGATAATGGTGTTTCTCCTTAGATGATGTACAAGGCCCCAAACAAAGCCATCCTTGTGGGACAAAATTATCCTCACATGAACACCATACAACATCTATATACCTATGGTTTATAATGATGGCAAATAGTGCTCCCCATCACCTAATTGTGCAAAAAACCCCAACTAACCTAGATGCCATGTCAAACTTGTCCCCGATATTAGCATATCATCCTGCATTATCCATTAGCTCATCAAGATAGAGGGTTCAAGGACTCTCACTCCATGGTTGGGGACTACAGTCCATCAAGTCTAGGTCAAATTTTGGGCTAACTGTATCAAGGACACCTCAAGGTCAACCAACACTAATGCAATGTATTAGTTTTTGGTACATCGACCTATCAAAATGTCACAATATTGGGTAGTAGACATTAGTAGGTAGGACACTAGCCACCAACAATAAACCTTGATGTTGGCAATGAGCACCACTAGGCCAACCATTCACCTTAGAGGCACTAGGAGGTGGTTTTGTACCATGTGCATAGTCTGTATTATTACTAACCCACTAAAACCACTTGTAGGCCCTAGGATGATAATGGTGTTTCTCCTTAGATGATGTCCGAGGCCCCAAACAAAGCCATCCTTCTGGGGCAAAATTATCCTCACATTAACACCAATACAACATCTATATACCTATGGTTTATAATGATGGCAAATAGTGCTCCCCATCACCTAATTGTGCAAAACGCCCCAGCTAACCTAGATGCCATGTCAAACCTGTCCTCGATATGAGCATATCATCCTACATTATCCATTAGCTCATGGAGATAAGAGGGTTCAAGGACTCTCACTCCATGGTTGAGGACTATAGTCCATCAAGAGGTCAAATTTCGAGCTAACTGTATCAAGGACAACTCAAGGTCAACCAACACTAATGCAATGTACTAGTTGTTGGTACATCAACCTATCAAAATGTCATAATATTGGGCAATAGAGATTAGCAAGTAGGACACTAGCCACCAACAAGAAACCTTGATGTTGGCGATGAGCACCACTAGGCCAACCATTCACCTTAGAGGCACTCGGAGGTGGTTTTGTACCATGTGCATAGTCTGTATTATTACTAAACCAACCAAAACCACTCGTAGGCCCTGGGATGATAATGGTGTTTCTCCTTAGATGATGTCCAAGGCCCAAAACAAAGCCATCCTTGTGGGGCAAAATTATCCTCACATTAACACCCATACAACATCTATATACCTATGGTTTATAATGATGGCAAATAGTGCTCCCCATCACCTAATTGTGCAAAAAGCCCCAACTAACCTAGATTCCATGTCAAACTTGTCCTCGATATTAGCATATCATCCTACATTATCCATTAGCTCATGGAGATAGAGGGTTCAAGGACTCTCACTCCATGGTTGGGGACTATAGTCCATCAAGAGGTCAAATTTCGGGCTAATTGTATCAAGGACACCTCAAGGTCAACCAACACTAATGCAATGTATTAGTTGTTGGTACATCGACCTATCAAAATGTCACAATATTGGGTAGTAGACATTAGTAAGTAGGACACTAGCCACCAACAAGAAACCTTGATGTTGGCGATGAGCACCACTAGGCCAACCATTAACACCCATACAACATCTATATACCTATGGTTTATAATGACGACAAATAGTGCTCCCCATCACCTAATTGTGCAAAAAGCCCCAACTAACCTAGATGCCATGTCAAACTTGTCCCCGATATTAGCATATCATCCTACATTATCCATTAGCTCATGGACATAGAGGGTTCAAGGGCTCTCACTCCATGGTTGGGGACTATAGTCCATCAAGTCTAGGTCAAATTTCAAGCTAACTATATCAAGGACACCTCAAGGTCAACCAACACTAATGCAATGTATTAGTTGTTGGTACATCGACCTATCAAAATGTCACAATATTGGGTAGTAGACATTAGTAAGTAGGGCACTAGCCACCAACAAGAAACCTTGATGTTGGTGATGAGCACCACTAAGCCAACCATTCACCTTAGAGGCACTAGGAGGTGGTTTTGTACCATGTGCATAGTCTGTATTATTACTAAACCAACCAAAACCACTCGTAGGCCCTAGGATGATAATGGTGTTTCTCCTTAGATGATGTCCAAGGCCCCAAACAAAGCCATCCTTGTGGGGCAAAATTATCCTCACATTAACACCCATACAACATCTATATACCTATGGTTTATAATGACGGCAAATAGTGCTCCCCATCACCTAATTGTGCAAAAAGCCCCAACTAACCTAGATGCCACGTCAAACTTGTCCTCGATATTAGCATATCATCCTACATTATCCATTAGCTCATGGAGATAGAGGGTTCAAGGGCTCTCACTCCATGGTTGGGGACTATAGTCCATCAAGTCTAGGTCAAATTTCAGGCTAACTGTATCAAGGACACCTCAAGGTCAACCAACAATAATGAAATGTATTAGTTGTTGGTACATCGACCTATCAAAATGTCACAATATTGGGTAGTAGACATTAGTAAGTAGGGCACTAGCCACCAACAAGAAACCTTGATGTTGGCGATGAGCACCACTAGGTAACACCCATACAACATCTATATACCTATGGTTTATAATGATGGAAAATAGTGCTCCCCATCACCTAATTGTGCAAAAAGCCCCAACTAACCTAGATGCCATGTCAAACTTGTCCTCGATATTAGCATATCATCCTACATTATCCATTAGCTCATGGAGATAGAGGGTTCAAGGGCTCTCACTCCATGGTTGGGGACTATAGTCCATCAAGTTTGGGTCAAATTTCAGGCTAATTGTATCAAGGACACCTCAAGGTCAACCAACACTAATGCAATGTATTAGTTGTTGGTACATCAAACTATCAAAATGTCACAATATTGGGTAGTAGACATTAGTAAGTAGGGCACTAGCCACCAACAAGAAACCTTGATGTTGGCGAGGAGCACCACTAAGCCAACCATTCACCTTAGAGGCACTAGGAGGTGGTTTTGTACCATGTGCATAGTCTGTATTATTACTAAACCAACCAAAACCACTCGTAGGCCCTGGGATGATAATGGTGTTTCTCCTTAGATGATGTCCAAGGCCCCAAACAAAGCCATCCTTGTGGGGCAAAATTATCCTCACATTAACACCCATACAACATCTATATACCTATGGTTTATAATGATGGCAAATAGTGCTCCCCATCACCTAATTGTGCAAAAATCCCCAACTAACCTAGATGCCATGTCAAACTTGTCCTCAATATTAGCATATCATCCTACATTATCCATTAGCTCATCGAGATAGAGGGTTCAAGGACTCTCACTCCATGGTTGGGGACTATAGTCCATCAAGAGGTCAAATTTCGGGCTAACTGTATCGGACACCTCAAGGTTAACCAACACTAATGAAATGTATTAGTTGTTGGTACATCAACCTATCAAAATGTCACAATATTGGGTAGTAGACATTAGTAAGTAGGACACTAGCCACCAACAAGAAACCTTGATGTTGGCGATGAGCACCACTAGGCCAACCATTCACCTTAGAGGCACTGGGAGGTGGTTTTGTACCATGTGCATAGTCTGTATTATTACTAAACTAACCAAAACCACTCGTAGGCCCTAGGATGATAATGGTGTTTCTCCTTAGATGATGTCCAAGGCCCCAAACAAAGCCATCCTTGTGGGGCAAAATTATCCTCACATTAACACCCATACAACATCTATATACCTATGGTTTATAATGATGGCAAATAGTGCTCCCCATCACCTAATTGTGCAAAAAGCCCCAACTAACCTAGATGCCATGTCAAAATTGTCCTCGATATTAGCATATCATCCTACATTATCCATTAGCTCATGGAGATAGAGAGTTCAAGGACTCTGACTCCATGGTTGGGGACTATAGTCCATCAAGAGGTCAAATTTCGGGCTAACTGTATCAAGGACACCTCAAGGTCAACCAACACTAATGCAATGTATTAGTTGTTGGTACATCGACCTATCAAAATGTCATAATATTGGGTAGTAGACATTAGTAAGTAGGACACTAACCACCAACAAGAAACCTTGATGTTGGCGATGAGCACCACTAGGCCAACCATTCACCTTAGAGGCACTAGGAGGTGGTTTTGTACCATGTGCATAGTCTATATTATTACTAACCCACTAAAACCATTTGTATGCCCTAGGATGATAATGGTGTTTCATGTCCTTTGGAACAAGTTGGCTATGGAGCATTTTCTATTAGTTTCCATTGTACGGAAATTGCACACCAGGGCAACGGTACATGGAAGCATATCGACCTAGCTACAACAATAAAATTGCCATACCTTATTAAAAAAAATGTACAGTAGAGAATTCAGATGAATTAGTATACCATTATTTCTTTTCTTTATTTTGTCCTTGAGTGTTGCCTTCATTTTACATGAACGCCCATTATTCTTGATCATTGGAACAAAATGTTTGGATTGGGCATAGAAAAGAATATTTCTTAGTTCTTTGCTCTCGAACTTGGCATTTTTGGTATACATCATCTCCATATTTTTATGTAATTTTAAAACAACTCCATCCATTTCCATGTTTCTTTGAGTTTTGGTTCATTTCCATGTTTCTTTGAGTTTTGGTTCAAGATTATGCAAGAACTTTTGAAACCAGGTTTGGAAATTAAACCTTGATATTTGTGATTTACTTCTTCTTTCACGACATAGAGTTTGAAGGAAAATCAATTTATTTGAGAATTGTGTTACATTATCTACTATTTATAATAATAATAATAATAATCTAATTTTAAGGTCATGGCCAAGCCAGACATCAAATTGGTGTAAGACACAACCAAAGTAAACACCAAATGGGTGCATGAGACCCCCTATTTGTGAGACAAGGGATCCACCTCCGCCTAGCGATTTGACTGCTAAAGTCTATAGGACAGCACATTCTCTACCCCTAGATTTGAACTTGGGAGCTCTTAGGAGGAAACACAAGCTCTTAACCTTTAACCTTTAGGCCCACTCAAGCTATATAAAAATGGAACATCATATGCAAGCCAATAACAAGATATAGTTGATTGGAAAGTAATATGGTAACATTAAGCATCTACTTCTTGTTGTGGTCCCTTGCATTCTAGTTGCTCTCTCTTTGATGTATAGTGTTTTGGTTGGCAAGCTTCAGTTTTCTTGGCATATGATTTTTTGTGTTAGGTATTTCCTTGTTTGACAGTATTGAAATTTGGTGTGTACTTAAGGTTACCAATAGTGTTGCAACTTTTAATCTTTGGACAGTAATGTTAAGGTGCAATGCACTGATTTTTACAATAATAATTGTCCAGTTTTACTGTGTAGTGGCCTTTGCCTGCACCTCTCAAGTCCCTTGGCTTTTTCCCTCTTGAGAAAAATCCAGATACAAATAAAATGTGAAATTGAACCTCTTACCAAGCTATGTTTCATCTAAACCATGTTGCTACTAGAAACGTGCCCAAATAATGTTATAATTGAAGATATGTGCAGTATGTGGCGACATTAACCTGTTTTACCATGTGATGACAATTCTCCACCGATGGATGCCACTTGATGATTTATTACCTATTAGCTGATAAACAACATTTTCTTGTCAATGGGGATGTATAAGAGCGCTATTACAATTTCTTGTTTACTGCATTGACAAAATGCGGGCTAGGTGATTGCAAATTTTCAAAAGGATAGAAACTAGGCTAGTTATTGTTTAGATCTTTTGCTGGGCCAGGGTCAATATTTAGGTTAGCCATAGTTTAGATCGTCATTTGGGTCTCTTCTATCTATTCTGTCTCTTCTATCCGTTGGTTCTTAGGGGTTTTACACTGATTCTCGCCTTTGTATAAATTGATATATTATGCTCGTTAATATAGCAATCAAAATAACTTTCAATATAGCAAAATCTGAATAATTGGGCAGCAAATTTCATTCACTTAGTAACAACCGAAAATAAATAGATATTGAAATAAAAAATATATGGAACGCCATATAAGATCCTAACAAATGTGGATAGGCTCTAAATTTTTCTTACCTGGAGACTGCCGCTTGGTGGGGGCTTCTGAGATGAAAATTATGGCCGCTTCCACTACCTCCCATTCCAGAAAATTTGTTGTTGTCCCGTTTTTGCCCTATCTAGGCCATGCACTCACTCCCCATATTTGAGGATGTCTGCCCGATGGACCGATTGCCCGGTCCATGAAATCCCCAGGACTAATGCACCTTCGCATTGTGATTGCTATTACTGTGATGAGTATTATTGCTACTAGCCTCCTGTTGCGGCTGCCCTCTTCCTCCCATAGGAAAAAACATCACTGGATACCCCGAACAAGATGGGGTCCGGGAACAACGACTTATAACTAAATCTAGTAATTTGTTCGTCTTTGCATACCCCCTCCAGCTTAACAAGCCTGGTAAAGCTCAATATTGAAAGAAAAATATATTTAATAAAAACATTAACGCTGAGGGTTTGCTAGTGAAATTGTGGACAAATCCAGCGAAATAAAGATCGACAGATAGGGGAGAAGGAGGCTAGCTCAAAGCTATGGCCGAATCCCGACGACTTGAACAAATTTCCATAGTAATGAAGCTTCAATGTCCTCGATTGAGAAAAAGTCGAGTAAGCGATCTATAGAAGCCTTCGAGTTTGTTTTCGTGGTTTCTTTAAGACTCTGATTTTCACCGATGAAAAGATATTAAGCATTCACCTGCTGCAATTAGTAACACTTTCGTTCAAAGTTCATCAGAGCAATTAATTTAGTTTTTTATAGTTTAACGTTATTAAAAATCTATCCTTCACGGGTTGGATGACTATATTGATATTTCTACCTAGGGTCATTCTCTCTTGGGTTGGAAAGGGGTATTGTGCTGGAATTAATAAGGATTTGGTTCAAAGTTTATTCGAGCAATCAATTTTTTATTTTTTTTCCATTTTAATGTTATTAAAAATCTACGCTTCACGGGTTGGATGACTAGTGATATTTCTACCCATGGTCATTCTCTCACGGATCTTTTGGAAAAGGGTATTGTTGTATATTGGAGATATTGGAGGCCAAACAAAGATGGAAGGTACACTTATGTGAGTGGCCTAAAGAATATGATATATCTGATATGACCTAATGACCTCAAATATATCTAAGAACCGTATCCTTCTCTCTTCCTCTCTCTCTCACGCTTTCCCACTCTCTAGATCTCTCGCTACCTCCCTCTCCCTCTTGCTCCCTCACTCCCTCTCTCCTTCTCCCTTCCTCCCTCTCTATCTCTTCCTCTACTTCTCTCTTTATCTCCTACTCTTGCATGCCCACTCTCTCTTTATATCTTTATCTCTCTCCCTCCCTCTATACATATCCTTATCCCTCTCACTCCCTCTTTCTATCCCTCTATCCAGAGTTATTTTAGTACATGCACCATAATTCATACACTAGCGTTGAGCTCCACAATTGTGTTTAAGCATAGATCTCTACTTAACCATGATGACAAATCATCAAACCACAATCAAGACTTATTAGTGCCCACAATGCATTGGGTTAACCCACACATTTCCCACATCATCTAATTTATTCTCACTAAGCTAATAATGGTCATAAGCCAAAACCATTATTCAAAATTGACCTAATCGCTAGGTGTCTTCCTCCTATGCTATCCACGTTGTGGGCCAATATCCCCTATATATGGCTCAACCGATATCCCCTATCCTCATGCTAATTCTTGGGCTCAAAGTTGTGAGTACCACGACGAATAGAAAGATGATATTGAGCATAGATAAATGCATTAAGAAATAAATCCTAATGCATTGGGATTATATTGTTTTGGATTAAAGATTCCTCTATGCATTTCATTATAGAAGCAGACATGTCCCTCCAAAGTTGCTTGAGTGTCTACTAAAAGAGGACCCAAAGTTTATCCTAATTCACGGAACAAGGTAGCAATCAACCTTAAGCACAGATCTACTAGTAGACACTCGATCAACTTTAGAGGGACATATCTACTTCTATAGTGAAACGTGTAGAGGAATATTTAATCCAAAAGAATATGCTCTGAATGCATTAAGATTTATTGTTCAATGTATTAGGATGTTGTGGGTTGTCTCTTCCCTGTCTAGTTGAATTTTTGGATCCCCTTCTTTCCTTAAGATCCCTCCAACTGTGGTTAGAGTTCTTAGATGACTGTAAGGAGGAAGCCCCTTTCGGAAAGGGACATACAGTTTGAAGGTGTCTAGCTTGTTGGTAATTCCTACATCAAAAAAGTTGTATTTTCGTAGTCCAAGGGTTGGGAATACACAATGCCCATCCACTTGAGCTCTATTTTATCTGGTAGACCTTCATTGAGATCTACCTAAACACATATGCAAACATAGCTGAAAATGCCTTTCAAAAGTCTTTCCCCGTCTACTTTGATGAATCTTCCAATTAAATTGCCCACTTTTTCTAAGAGACCTGGATGGGTAAAGTGAATGGGAAAACTAGGCAATCTTACCCATACTGGAGTAGTCATTGACGACTTAGTGAGAGGACTGTAGTTGGGAAACCATGGCTTCACTGGAAGACCAACTCATCCCCAAAACCATGGACCTTGGTCAAGGATTTTTTGCTTATCCTCAAGACATTTGAAGATCACCACAAAAAAAACTTTGAGCAAAATATCAATTCTAGGTTATGAGCCTAGTTTTGATAGATCCAATCCCTAAGGGCAGATGATGAGGGTCAAAAACCATTGAAATGACATATGATTGCTTGATTGAGTTACTATGCAGCCCTCAAATTGATTCCAACCTCTGTTAGTTCCAGGCTAGGAGTGGCTAGAGAGTGCTCAACGACAAAGACCAAGCCTAAATTATCCTTAAAATTTAAAGAGTTGGGACCAGGCTTGTGGCCTTTCTGACTTGGTGGTAGAAGGAGCCTCAAATATTTTAGTGGGGATCACATTCATTATGATATTATTGGTGCCAATTTAAACCATTAGAACTAACATCATTCAATTGAATAAAAACATGCATATATCACCCAAATATAGTACAAATACAAACACATCAGTAGAATAGTATTTCGTTATACTAATAACATGCATGGTATTACATAACTCTAATGTAGAGTGAACACCAAAAATTGATTAAAAAATGTAACCCCTCTTACAAATTATCCCTAATATTGAGTCTATTTAAGTACCTTACAAACCTCGTATATATAGGAAACTAGAGTAGTTGCAAAAGATTCAAAGTTATAATAGAGAATCAACCAACCATAAGCCACTTAACAAAAAAAAAGAGTACAAAAGAGTTTATTTCTTTAGAGAGATACACAAATTATCCATAAAATTAGGTGCAAAGAATATATGAGATGACTCGTTAGCCTTGTGTACTTAGCCTTATATAAATCCACATATTCAACCTTCTACATGTTTACTTCTACAAACTCATATTTTTTCAAGTTTTGTTGAGCTTCTCTCTGTGCCAAAACTTAGTAAAAGATGATACACAAAAATGCCTCGGTCATGCCTTCCAACTCATCCTTGAGTTGGGTTCTATGCTTCATATATGTCCTCCTCTTATGACCAATATTTGAATCGCATGGCACATATCAAACTTTCACCTAGTAAGTATGGCTTGTACCTATGATAACTCCCCTTATCTAAATATTGGATTATGATGATCACAAGTAGGTAACTTTCTTTATGAAGCCTTTACATGTGTAACTTTATTATGGTAGGACTAGCATACATAGGTAGATCTCTAATATCCCCGTGGATTTTTTATTACAATTGCACATGATGATAACTAGAATAACCATGGGGAAATATATACACGTGCAACATAGCTACTTTAGGCAATCATAACCCTCATCTTAGCCACATTACTAGATACTCTTCCCAAAATATGTTTGATATCTCCTCCCAATTGTAGTTTTCAACTAAAAGGATCCATCAAAGCTTATCTCAGTTTCATGCTGGCCTTCTCAATTCTAAATGTACAACTACCTTAAAAATGGTGATGTTGAAAAATTGGACCAAAATTATAGGAAAGACTAGTGGCCAAATCCTTCACTTACTTTACCTTCATTGTCCATACCTAACTAATGAGAGCACAAGAACACCTACTTCTCTAGAAGCACCTATAATAATTTTGTGGGTTTAGCTAAATACCCTTTGGTTAGTGTTTACACATCAGTCTAGATACTAAAATGATGTGCCTAAAATCATAATCCACTAGGTGTATTTTCTCTTAAAAAACTATGCAAATATAGATGTCCCTTTTATGGCCAAGTTCCACCAAAATGGTTCCTCCTTGGCCTGGTTGCATGAAGATGAGTGCAAACCAACTTCTTTTCATGGTAATAATCGCCAACAACTGGTCCAATAAATGTCCCCAAATTTCCATAGTCCGATGCTTCAATCGCCCAGGGGTATAATTTCGACCACGAACCCTTCTAACAAGCACAATACTCTCAGTAAATGCATCTTGGGCCATACTGATACCTTCTCCGAATACCAACAGACGCCCCTTCTCATGTACCTTGGTGCATTTTGTTTTTTTCTTCCCTCCTGTTCTATGTGCATGGTCTATCGGGTGTTGTTCGTGCTTTGGTGACTCATACTCATCCAAATCTGATGCTCTAATATCCTCAATACCAGGTTCCTAACGAGTGATGCCATCAAAACGTCCTAAAGTGTGAGCCGCAGGAGCAGGTCGCTAGCCTTAGGGGTCTGCTCCTGATGAGCATGGTACATTATTCCCAGTATTTACGACGCCATATGTATCAGTCCCATGAATGCTCGTGCCCCCAACCGCCACATAAGACACCCCTTGTACATTTGTCGCGAGACCCTGTTGTTCGAGTTCCCAGTACTGTAACTCCGATGGTGATGGGATATTTAGGACCGGTTGAGCCTGGTCCTCCTGTAGTTGAAGAAAGTTCGGATTTATCGTCGAGCCCGGGTGGGAAAACCCTAGGGCATTTAGGGAAACCTTCACATCATCCATATCTGAGGTAAATGCGTTGACCTGGACTTCCGGTTCATGGTGTATCACCGGTGAAACCCCAGTTTGGTGTTGATGTGGCCCCTCAACCCAAATTTGGGAAGCCTCCATAGAATGAGAAGAATAATCCACAAGTTCCTCGTCGGTACAAAATGATGTTCACATGTACTTCGTTATACTATCCCTATGTGATGCTGTGCACGACACCCTCTAAGAGACATTGGCCCAATTGAACAAAAAGTTCACCTCCACCATTCGATCCCCTTACTAGTTGACCGAGAAAACCCGCAAGACCATAAGCTGCCAAACCGCCGCAGATAAATATAAACCAGGTGCACTGACCCTTGTTGGCTAGTGTTGTGACCATTCCCTCATGCTGTTATCGCTCCCGGGCGCAGGTGAAAACCCATCTTGACACTAGAAAAAACCCTAGGGTTAGACTGCCATGGAAATTCCTCTTGGATTCTTCCATATGATCTTCTCTAGACAAATTCCTTATTTCCATTTGATTTCTGTTCTATCTGCAATTTCTTATCTAATATTGGAGCATCTCCATAGATTAGTTAGCCTTACTAAACCAAACATTTTATTAGAAATAATCATTAATCTTATAACATTACGACTTCACTGCACTTTTTAACCACACACAACTTATTTTTATGTCACCATAATTCACCTTTATTGTAACATGATTACATTGAAAAATCAACCAAAATCCCCTCAAATAAATTTTCCTTCATAGAAACAAGCGTCATATGATTATTAATTCTTTACCATAAGCAATACCTCCCTATTACGCCAAAGAAAACACTTACACATTTCATTTAATGGAATTTAAATTCAATTGAAAAACACAAAATCATTTCATTTAAGTTCCATTCAAGGTTTCACGGAATTTCTGCTTTTCAAATATCTAAATTTGTTCATTTCCTTCGCGTTCCAGGGAGGAAGGTCGCCATATCATCCCATTCTGTTTCTCAAATATCAAAATCTATTCATTTTCCTCATGTTGCAGGGTTTTTCCAGGGAAGAAAGAGGAAGGTCGCGGCCATGTTGTCGCAGGTTTGATTTGATACATTTGTTTGAATACAAGAAATTGAATTCTAGGTGCCTCCAATCGTGATGGTTTCATTCTACGAAGGGATCTGCACAAGGTTGCCCACACTCCTGTGCGATGGCCCATCCCCAAGCCTCCATCACTCTTGGCAACTTTAAAACACTTCTAGACAAGTGCAAGAGGCACTCAAGAGGCTGTATGTACAAGATTCTGCAGAGGAAGATGGAGCCGGAGGTATGGGTTATGTGCCAAAGAAGATGACAGTTGTCTTTCCGACCTTGAAATCAGTGAAGAAATTAAGCAGAAAAGAGAGAAAAAATGCGTTGATTAAGACAAGGAAATAAAATGCCCCAATACTGTAGGAGGTCACCATCTAGATGCTCTACCACAGGTGGATTGTGATGATCCAGTCGTCTCTATAAATTTCAGAGACACAAAAAGGGCCTCGGATTTTCCTGTACCACAAGGTTCCGAGAGTTCCGGAGCAATGAAATCAGATGCCAGGAAATGTATGTGAACTGAGACAAGCAGGATCGAGGCTCTGTGCCAGAGGAGAGGTTTCCAGAGGATACTAAACCCACTCAAGAGGTAGGTAACTACAATTTATTTTTATTGTTTAATTATAAGAATTAATGCAAGAAACTTGTCCATGAGTGACTTCCGTTGGTTTAGGTGATAAGTCTGGATGGTAATTTTTCTACCAAAATCGCCCAGTGCTTTCCTGTTATTCCATTTAGGTGGCGTGGACAACAGTGATAGTGAAGCCTGGTGGTTGGGTTAAACTCTGCTGACCTCACTAGTGAACCAATGCCTTATTGGTGGCTTATGTAGAGATTTTCACTTTCGAAATAACTAGTAGCTTGCCATATGTCATTCAATAGAACGGTTTAGGTTGGAGGTCGATATTCCCAAGTAAATTTTTGTTAAAACTACGATGGGCAATGAATGGAAGATTAGATCTAACCCTGACCGATGGGCTTCTCTACCTTGTGCTACATACCCATTTGATGACAGGCAACATTATTCAGATCAATGTCAGTAGAGGCACGTGACTAGTATACCTCTTTTCCATTCAGTTCTTGTTCCTATTATCATTTCCATTCCTCTGTTGGGATTACACTTCTACAACACCACCAATTTTTAAGTGCATGATAGATTCAGGGAGATGGGTGGGTTCAAGTTGCTTATTCGTCAAAATTCTATAGTCACGATTCTATTTTTGTTTTGTTTCTGGTTATGTTTATGTTTCCTATTTCTAGTAAAGTAGGTTTTGTATCTCCAAAACTCAATTTTATAGTGGTAATGTACGTTGTCACGGAGGTGATTTACGCTTATTATTCGCCAGAAACCTTGAGTCCTATTTCTTGTTCTATTCACCATGTAGTCATGTCTCTTGTTTTGTTTATGTTTTACCTTTTTTGGTAAAATACGCTTGGACTGTGGATTGATGTTTTAATAATGCCATAACAAATTTCCTATAAATATAAGGCAAAGTAATGCACAGGACTTGAGTAGGTCATGAAATGTTCAAATAGAAAAATCGTCTTTGACGTTGGTGTAGCCGTAATTGTTTTGGGTCAAAATCCAAATATTTTGATTCGATTTTTCTTAAAATTATGTTATCGAACTTTTTTTTACTATTTTACATATATGGAAAAACCTCAGCCCTGCCGAGTAAGTTCATGCAGGTTCTCTACTTTACAATCTATTTTTGCTCGCTTGACCTAATAATATTTTTCTTATAATTATAAAACCTTATACTTTGTTTTTAAAAAAAGGCTATACCTTACTTCCAGTTTCGTGGATCTGTGAATATCTGAATCCATAATATTTTTGAATTATTGAGAGGCACACTGTTCCTCAAATTCCCAATTTTAAAAGGATTTTTTGCTCTTGGATATGGATGTGGATTTGTATAGAGATTTCTGAAATGTGGGCTCTTTATGATCGATAACAGGAAAACAATGGATGCTCTGAGAAAGCAGGCAAACAAGTTGATAGAGCAGGTTGCGAAACAACAGCAGGTATTGCATTGTAGTCATTTTAATTTTATGTTTTTCAAATTTGAACTAGGAAGGAAACAACAATGGATGCATATGCCATTGTTCCTTCATACTAGCGGGAATTTAATCCTTTTGTAATTATAAGGCTCGTAGGTAATGGAGCTGGGGCTCCCAGATAATCGCATTGTGATTGTGTGAGGGATTTAGATTAGTTATGGGTTCTTGCCAATACATCAACGTGTTGCATTTGCCTTTAAACCATACCCACTTCACTTTGTATGTTAAAACTTGAGATTGAGTTATGACCATAGAGTTCCTTCCTGGTCTGCCTATTATGGATATGGATCATTATCATTTGGTAGTTGGCAGCTACTCTATGATCAGTGCAAAGTACGTCGTGTTGTGGGGTAATGTGGCCTCTAGATTGGCAGCCTGCTAAGACTTGCAGGGAAGACCAACAATTATGTGTAACTAGCACTAGTAGTTGTGACACATCCATTGATTGCTGATGTAGACAACTCTTTTTACAGTGAGCCTTGATCAGGGGTGATGCCAGCGTAACTTCTATACAATGGGATGATAGCAATGTTCAATGTCTCTCCTCAAAGAAATGTGGGATTTGAGGATAATAATTGATGCAAAGGAACTTTACGTATCCTCTTTAGTTTACTATAACAACTACACTAAATAACCAAGAAAGGCACTGTGGCTAGCTCAAGTGCATGGAGAGCTATTCGTATTAGAGTCTATGCCATCCAGGCGATGTATGATTCAGTGTAATTTGCACCAATGATCTCTATTTAGTATTTTCCAGTCATTTTATTGACTACTGGACTGACAGGTCTCTTTACCTGATGAAATTGATGTTATATTGAGTTTTGGAGCCATCGAGTAAAAAATGGGCATTCTGCCCCTTGTCTTTCAGCAAGACTTTCCCTTGTAATGTGAACATCACTGACTAAGAATTTGCCAATTTCAATATTTCTTTGCCCGTTAGCTATATTCAAATTCCAGAGGACGTCTATCTTGAATAGGCAGAGTCTTCCTCACTGATGACTGTCGGGTGACTATGCTTATCTTCCTTTACATCGTGTCTACTGGGTGACATGAGAATGGCCTCCTTTTTAATATTGCAATTAATTTTTTCGTTAATATTTTCTTTTTTCTTTAAATATTTTGAGTATAACTTGCAAGATGCCAGAGCAAGATTGTTTAGGTTACTTCAATAAATAAAAATTCTGATACTAAAAATCCTCCGCTATGGTCTGTAAATTGATTTGCCAATGGCCATATGATTGTTTCTCTCTCTCTAATACCCAGCTATGTAGTGCACACTGCACTCTCAGTGGGAAGTTGCCATACATAATTTATTGTTTTCATTAGTTAAACTTTTTGACATGAAACTTTCCTTTTTCCATGGAAAAAATCTTAATTTCTATTCAGTAGAAAGAATGGAAATACATTCTTTATATTCTCTTGGCACGAATACATAATGAGATGAAATATAAGGCCTTTCATGTTTTAAAATTTGAAAAAAAAAACCTTAACTAAACACAACATATGAGTCAATTTGGGTTATTTTGGGTGGTTGGGTGGATATGAGTCAATTGGGGTTATTTTGGGTGGTTGGGTGGATTTGATCTGGTAATGGTGGTGCACTGCTATGGTGGGAAGGAAATAACAGAGAAAGAATGGAAATGGTGGCGCACTACTCTGGTGGGAAGGAAAGAACAGAGAAAGAATGGAAGAAGATTTTATTAAAAGGTGGGTTCAGTTGTTATAAAATAATCACCATCCCTGATTTCCAGTCTGTGATTGAAGCGTTTCCTTCTTGATTATCTGCTCTTTATGGGCGTACCAAGTTTTGCACAGTGGCAGGGGAGTTCGACGGATGAAACAGAAGCATTGAGGCTTTTGAATTCCTTATGTGTTTGAATGATTTACTTCCTGCATGACTTTTTATTCATTCATATCCTTTCTGGCCTTCGCTCGGCTCCGAGAGAACTGAGTGGATAAGATGTCCCTGCAGATTGTGAATTGCCTTTAGGCTTTTGTTGTGATCGATTTGCTGTGATTGAAACATAAATGTTAGTTATCCATTTAATCATTTTAAATGATTGACGAAGCCCCTTTGCACCTTGCATTGCATCTCAGCCGAAAGGTCTGACTAATATTAAGGTCTTGATTTGAAACCAACATTTAGTTGCGTTTACCCACCTGATCATGTTTGACAGTGGATCTATGAATATCTGAATCCACAATATTTTTGAATTATTGAGAGGCACACTGTTCCTCAAATTCCCAATTTTTTAAGGATTGTTTGGTCTTGGATATGGATGTGGATTTGTATAGAGATTTATGAAATGTGGGCTCTTTATGATTGATAACAGGAAAACAATGGATGCTCTGAGAAAGCAGGCAAACAAGTTGATAGAGCAGGTTGTGAAACAGTAGCAGGTATTGCATTGTAGTCATTTTAATTTTATGTTTTTCAAATTTGAACTAGGAAGGAAACAGCAATGGATGCATATGCCATTGTTCCTTCATACTAGCAGGAATTTAATCCTTTTGTAATTATAAGGCTCGTAGGTTAGATTCTATAGACGATTCAGTTAGTCAACATTGGTAATGGAGCTGGGGCTCTCGGATAATCACATTGTGATTGTGTGAGGGATTTAGATTAGTTATGGGTTCTTGCCAATACATCAACGTGTTGCATTTGCCTTTAAACCATACCCACTTCACTTTGTATGTTAAAACTTGAGATTGAGTTATGACCATAGAGTTCCTTCTTGGTCTGCCTATTATGGGTATGGATCATGATCATTTGGTAGTTGGCAGCTGCTCTATGATCAGTGCAAAGTACAACGTGTTGTGGGGTAATGTGGCCTCTAGATTGGCAGCCTGCTAAGACTTGCAGGGAAGACCACCAATTATGTGTAACTAGCACTAGTAGTTGTGACACATCCATTGATTGCTGATGTAGATAGCTCTTTTTACAGTGAGCCTTGATCAGGGGTGATGCCAGCGTAACTTCTATACAATGGGATGATAGCAATGTTCAATGTCTCTCCTCAAAGAAATGTGGGATTTGAGGATAATAATTGATGCAAAGGAACTTTACGTATCCTCTTTAGTTTACTATAACAACTACACCAAATAACCAAGAAAGGCACTATGGCTAGCTCAAGTGCATGGAGAGCTATTCGTATTAGAGTCTATGCCATCCAGGCGATGTATGATTCAGTGTAATTTGCACCAATGATCTCTATTTAGTATTTTCCAGTCATTTTATTGACTACTGGATTGACAGTTCTCTTTACCTGATGAAATTGATGTTATATTGAGCTTTGGAGCCATCGAGTAAAAAATGGGCATTCTGCCCCTTGTCTTTTAGCAAGACTTTCCCTTGTAATGTGAACATCACTGACTAAGAACCTGCCAGTTTCAATATTTCTTTGCCCGTTAGCTATATTCAAATTCCAGAGGACGTCTATCTTGAATAAGCAGAGTCTACCTCGCTGATGACTGTCGGGTGACTATGCTTATCTTCCTTTACATTGTGTCTACTAGGTGACATGAGAATGGCCTCCTTCTGAATATTGCAATTAATTTTTTCATTAATATTTTCTTTTTTCTTTAAATATTTTGAGTACAACTTGCAAGATGCCAGAGCAAGATTGTTTAGGTTACTTCAATAAAAAAATTCTGATACTAAAAATCCTCTGTTATGGTCTATAAGTTGATTTTCCAGTGGCCATATGATTTTTTCTCTCTCTCTAATACCCAGCTATGTAGTGCACACTGCACTCTCAGTGGGAAGTTGCCATACATAATTTATTGTTTTCATTAGTTAAACTTTTCGACATGAAATTTTCCTTTTTCCATGGAAAAAAATCTTAATTTCTATTCAGTAGAAAGAATGGAAATACATTCTTTATATGATCTTGGCACGAGTACATAATGAGATGAAATATAAGGCCTTTCATGTTTTAATATTTGAAAAAAAAAATCTTAACTAAACACAGCATATGAGTCAATTGGGGTTATTTTGGGTGGTTGGGTGGATATGATCTGGTAATGGTGGCGCACTGCTTTGGTGAGAAGGAAAGAACAGAGAAAGAATGGAAGAAAATTTTATTAGAAGGTGGATTCAATCGTTATAAAATAATCACCATCCCTGATTTCTAGTCTGTGATTCAAGTGTTTCCTTCTTGATTATCTGCTCTTTATGGGCATACCAAGTTTTACACAGTGGCAGGGGAGTTCAACGGATGAAACAGAAGCATCGAGGCTTTTGAATTCCTTATGTGTTTGAATGATTTACTTCCTGCATGAATTCTTATTCATTCATATCCTTTCTAGCCTTCGCTCGGCTCTGAGAGAACTGAGCGGATTTGATGTCCCTGCAGATTGTGAATTTCCTTTAGGCTTTTGTTGCGATCGATTTGCTGTGATCGAAACATAAATGTTAGTTATCCATTTAATCATTTTAAATGATTGACGGATCCCCTTCGTAGCTTGCATTGCATTATTGGATCTTGGGGGATCTCAGCCAGAAGGTTTGACTAATATTAAGGTCTTGATTTGAAACCAGCATTTAGTTGTGTTTACCCACCTGATCATGTTTGACAGTGGATCTGTGAATATCTGAATCCACAATATTTTTGAATTATTGAGGCACACTGTTCCTCAAATTCCCAATTTTTTAAGGATTGTTTGGTCTTGGATATGGATGTGGATTTGTATAGATATTTCTGAAATGTGGGCTCTTTATGATTGATAACAGGAAAACAATGGATGCTCTGAGAAAGCAGGCAAACAAGTTGATAGAGCAGGTTGCGAAACAGCAACAGGTATTGCATTGTAGTCATTTTAATTTTATATTTTTCAAATTTGAACTAGGAAGGAAACAACAATGGATGCATATGCCACTGTTCCTTCATACTAGCGGGAATTTAATCCTTTTGTAATTATAAGGCTTGTAGGTTAGATTCTAGAGACGGTTCAGTTAGTCAACATTGGTAATGGAGCTGGGGCTCCCAGATAATCACATTGTGATTGTGTGAGGGATTTAGATTAGTTATGGGTTCTTGCCAATACATCAACGTGTTGCATTTGCCTTTAAACCATATCCACTTCACTTTGTATGTTAAAACTTGAGATTGAGTTATGACCATAGAGTTCCTTCCTTGTCTGCCTGTTATGGATATGGATCATGATCATTTGGTAGTTGGTCGCTGCTCTATGATCAGTGCAAAGTACAACGTGTTGTGGGGTAATGTGGCCTCTAGATTGGCAGCCTGCTAAGACTGTCAGGGAAGACCACCAATTATGTGTAACTAGCACTAGTAGTTGTGACACATCCATTGATTGCTGATGTAGACAACTCTTTTTACAGTGAGCCTTGATTAGGGGTGATGCCAGCGTAACTTCTGTACAATGGGATGATAGCAATGTTCAATGTCCCTCCTCAAAGAAATGTTGTAGGTTGACCATACCAATGAAGCTATGTGCACGAATCAAGCTGCCCATGAAGCAGAACAAAATGCTAGTCCTGCACCAACCTTCAGCATGATCTATAAAATCTACAATCCCTTAAAAGATGCTTCAAGGATTTTAAACGATGACAAAAGGGGCATAAACTATCTGACTGCTTCCTTTTGGCATGGCAAACTTTGGAGGGCAACCCTTGAACTACCAATGGAACAAAGACCCAGACCTTGTAGCTCAAATGGAAGACCATACACTGTGACTAACAGATCCATTGAGAATCCAGGTTGAATACCTCATACCATATGAGGGAAAAATCTCTACAAAAAAGGCCATTTTGACATTTAACCCACTTGGTAGGTCAAGTCAAGCCTAGACATCCTACCTGTATATGTGGAAGCTATCCACCAAGATGCTAATTGACTGACGATGGTCTGAAACCTCTGAAAGCATCAATGATGAAGCCAATCAATGGGTCTATTCGAGTCTGCTTTCAACGATGAAGCCAATCAATGGGTCTCTATTCGAGGCTATGGCCTAATAGGTATAAAAAGCAAAGTATGGATAACACTCCTTACTAAATATTGTGTCAAAGATATAGCAAATATGATGCAACAACTAGACCAATCTAAAAATGGTATCAAGCCAGAGTGAATGGGTCACAAACTCTACCTGAACAATGGCATGTGGAATTGTTTTATTTCTCTTGATCATGCGGAAGCATATGGGTCTCTACACTCTATATCTTAGCGCAATTTGTCTCAAAGGCAAGGCCCTCACACCTCAAACCCATAAAGAACAATGGAGAACAATGTGACCTCAAGTTGCAAATCTACAAAAGGGAAGTTTCCATCCGTATGTTGAGAGTAGACCGGGGATAGTAACACACTGCACTAAAGAACTTCAGACGGGGTTTTCTCTCCAAAGAAGTCCAAAGAACCTAAAGAATATATTATAACACCCTATAGGTGTATAAAAGCATAGTGCTATGATTAGCAAAGCATAGTGCCCTGGTTAGAGTTAGAACATGAAACTACTTTTCATCAGTAAAAATCTATCACCGAGAACTGTAAGACAATCCTGATTGAATCTTTAGCCTACTAAACTGTCTGCTTCTTGATAATGAAGGAAGTCGAGATTCTGAACCCCCGTTGTCGAAGAGGTAATGTCAGGAAACCACAGAGCTAGCCCAGTGTTGACCACTCCTCTGACATCCATAAGTCATATGGTACTTTCTTTTTCTGGTTTTGCTTTCTATTTGCCTTGGTACAATCATTATCCTAGCAGTTGTAGTCAGCCTGGTGCAGTAGTAGGAGGAAGTACTAGTAGTTTCAGTGCTAGTACAATATCAAGGGGTCAGTAGAGTGGTGGTAGTTCAAACCCAAGTGTGGCTTCAAACATGATTTCTTTATCCTACTAAACTATCTGCTTCTAAGATCGCCCTTGATTCGTTTATATCGGGGTGACATACCATAGTGAGGAGCTTGGCATATCGCCCTTGATTCGTTTATACCGGGGGTGACATATCATAGTGAGGAGCTTGGCATAGAGAAGACCGAGGTCCGATTTTGCGAGCCCAAGATATGAACTGCAGATAAGGGTTCCTTTAGATTAAGCGCTACGGTACTGGATGTAACACTATATGGTGCACTGAAATGGTTCTATCGTAGGCTCAGCGGAAGTGTCTCTTTTAACTAAAGGTGATAGTGGAAGCGCAACGGATAAAGTGAGCATGGTCAGAAGCTACTCTTATAGAGGTTGCAACTGACTTCAACAATGGACACAACTGTAATTCCAAGTTGGTTAAGTGTTCGTTGGTTCATGGATGCATTGGGCACTATGTCCCTAAATGCTATCTTCTACCATGCATTTCAGAGATTACCACAGAAAGGAATCCACAGAAAGGAATCCATCTTGGGTTTCCCGAGACAATTAGCACAGAAAGGAATCCCTCTTGGGTTGTCCATGGATAGTCAGTATCAAGGGTAAGTTTTGGATATTAATCTTTAAGTGGTTGAGATTTAATCTAGATATGGTTGTATTAATAAAGCAAATGAAATGAATGAAAGAGTGCATCCTAAGTAAGAGGAATTCAAATTAAGTGCACAGTGAACTACCATGATGCTGCAAATAACAACTTAGTCAACACAGCCAAGAGATTCAAGGAGCTAGAACAAAACATAATTGTATCAGATAACATATTAGGGTAACTTGAATAAAAGCACAAAGGACTAGCCAATTATCGAGATGGTTTTCCGATTCCACTTGCGTCTTCCAGATTGTGAGATTTATTTATGTAGGGGGGAGCTTTGATACCAACGTAACACTCTGCGTTGATTGTAAGTGTTCAAATCAATCTTGTTAGAAGATGGATACCAACTCTGCAAACAATGGAAAAACAATATTTATGAAAACTGGGATTGGGAACATAGAACACAAGATAATCTATGCCACTGCATTTTACTTCTGCAAAAAGACTTCAAGTAGCAACAACAAGAGCTGAGGAAATGCTAGGGTGCTTAGGGAGACTCCCCCTTAGGTGAGCTTTGGTTAAAATGGGACTTCTTATACACAAATTCCAGAAATTCAAAACATGAGTAGAAAGGAATCGATTATTGTTTACTGCATTAGCAGTTTTGGGGGTTGACGAAGCAAGTGTTTAAGAGTAACAGGATCACTGATTGGAGGATTGCACATAAAATTTTGGCAAACATTAGATTATAGAGGAAAAATGCAGCACAGATGGACAATTACTCTCCTTTTTGTCCCTCCCTTTGTTCTATGGAGAAAAAAAAGGAAGATGCAAAGTGCACAGGCACTGAAGCCTCAAGCAATGCCATCAAATTGTATATGGCCTTAGTTTTATGGAGGAAAAAAGCAAAACAAAGAGCGCACAGGCACTGAGGCCTCAAGAAATACCATCAAATTGTATATGGGGCAGCCTGTTATATGCACCCAACATGTATGAAGAGGAAGAGAGCATTGATATGCTGTTGTAATAAGAATAGTGCAAGGCCTGAAGAGCTGAGGAACTGAAAGAACGAAACAGTAATAATTGTCATCTAGTACCTGAAGATCTAGTACTTGAAAAATTATGCCTTAATTAACTAGTGTTTGGCGAGTTATTATGCAGGCCACCGGCGTATGAAGCAGGGACAAATTAGGGTGCTTGAAACATAGCAATTCATTGAGAATGTGTATCCTTGTAGAGGACATAAAACCTAAAGTCTGCAGGACAGAGAATGTACATGACCAGGTTTGGGTGCAGAAGACTTAAAACTATAAGTTTGCTGGATAGAGAAAGTTAGTGCTCACTGACACGAAAGAACCAGATGGCTATGTAATATTAACCAATGCAATAGTATGTAATTAACACGAAAAGAGCCAGATGGCTATCTAATATTAAGCTATGTAGTTAGGCTAAAAAATTCCAAACAAAAAATGTTATTAAATTAATGCTACATGAGACTTAGCATTAGTTTTTTGAAATTAAATGTTTCCATCATATTCTATATATTATATCTAAACTTGACTCTTTAACCCAATCTAAAAGTGAAAAGCTTGTAATAAACTGCAATAAGACTCCTAAGTTGCTTGTCCAAGAAAAAAAAAAAAATTTGAAAATAATTTTAAAAAAAAAATTTCTAGAAAACATTGGATTAAATCAAGCCATTTGGAAAAAGTCGAAAGAAAATAATAGGCTTTCAGCGATTTATCGATCACTATATACCTAGCAGTGGGCAGGTATAATAATAAGAAAGAGGCCAGGTACTTTTTTCACTCATTTGATAAAAAAATCTCACCACTCCTTATCGTTGTTCTAGCAGTTGATGTTGTATTAACTAATTGTTTATTAAAAACATCAACAATAGAAATCAAAAAGAGAGCTCTATGGTTCAATGCCTAAAAAGTGGATATCAAGCTCTACAACATCTTACTTCGATTTTTGATAAACAAATTGCACAATGAAAAGGATGCCAACTTTGATGGGTATTGCACATCCACCATAGAACGTGTCGTGACTCCTTATGTTCTCATTTCTTCCGTCAAAATCCAATATAAGTGTTTAAACAATTAACGAAACTTCTCTTGCAAAGTATTTATAGTGGTTGAATTTAATGTGATTGTACATTTTTTTGCATATAGAATATTTTTAAATTTGATTGATAAAAATGATGTCAATTATTTAATATTTTGTCCGTCAAATTTTAAAATAGTTTCGAAATCTAATTAAAATAAAAATAACCAGTGTAAAATAACTTAGATTTTTTTTTCCATTTGTTTACTACAACGAGTCTTTTAATATTTTCGTGTGCCAGAAATTGTACTATTGTGACAATATCTGCCTCAGAGCTTATCATGAAAGAGACAAGGTGGTTGCAAATTTCATATCAATTCCCAACATTGAGCGAGATGTATGCACTATATGGCAGAGTAATAAAAGCTACGACACACTTGCACATATGTCACTAAATCTGGAGTGGCTTTATTTAGAGTTGGCACTGGTCCTTAATGTTCATGTTGATACTCTTCTTTCTCCTTAGTTTTTTTCAAATGTTCAATGGTGTACAATGTAATTAGGTAAATGTTTAATAATATTAATGGATTAGGTAAATGTTTAATAATATTAATGATGTAAAATGTAATTAATTTAATTACATTTTTTTTCATTATTTTTGGGTGAAATGTTTGATATATTATATTATAATTTTGGTTACTTAAAATAAAATAAAAATAACATTATTAAAATAAAAATTCTAAGTTATTATTTATTTTATCAATTTTTGTTGGGTAGTTAAGGTAAATTTGAAATAAAAATAAAAATAACCCTATGTTAAAATAAAAAGTTATTATTTTTTTAATTAATTTTTATTGGGTAGTTATGGTAAATTTGAGCTTTGAGTTTATGAGAACCCATGGTATTGTCCATGGTGATTTAATTCCTTTTGAGTAGATAAAGAGTTAAAATGGATCTAGATTGGTATTAATGATAGATAATTTCACAAATTGTTTAAATTTGTCAGATTTGTTTTAATTAATTTTTATTGGGTAGTTATGGTAAATTTGAGCTTTGAGTTTATGAGAACCCATGGTATTGTCCATGGTGATTTAATTCCTTTTGAGTAGATAAAGAGTTAAAATGGATCTAGATTGGTATTAATGATAGATAATTTCACAAATGGTCAAGTCAGTTTTTGAGCTTTGAGTTTATGAGAACCCATGGTATTGTCCATGGTGATTTAATTCCTTTTGAGTAGATAAAGAGTTAAAATGGATCTAGATTGGTATTAATGATAGATAATTTCACAAATTGTTTAAATTAAATGCTTTTTAACTAAATAAATTATATATAAGAGAGTTTTCTAAGTCATATAAGTTGGAGTTTTTTAATTGAATTGTGTATAAATGTTAATATCTTTAAAGTTTTGAAATTTCAATAGTGATTTTAGTAAACTTTTTAAAAAATAATTAAATTTTAATATTTAATAAAAATAATGAAATTAATATAAGTTAGACAAAATTATCATTAAATCTAAAAAATTTAGATTTAAAATTTAATATAAATGATATATTTAATTATAAATTATTTAACAAGTATAATTTATCAATATATTTTAAATTAAAAGAAATATAAAGTTGAATTATAAATGATTTAATAACTTTTTATACTAATACAATGTGAATTTCAGCGATTTAAATCATTTAACATATTAGCCTAAATCATTTATCAATTATTGTGAGAGGTCAAATCTTTTGAAGTGAAAACCTCTTTTTTTAGTGCAAAACCTGAAGAAATGTTTGCATGCCAAAAAATTTGATCCCTCTCAGCATTTAATAAATTCAGAATTAAGATGGATCTAGACTGGTTCTAATTAGTGTACCATGTCATTGCTGCTCAACAAGTATTTAATCCTATTTATAAATTAACATAACATTTATTATTAGGCTTACCAATCTAGTTCCAAAATGACATTGGTATGTTTACAACATTTGATTGAGTGATTACACTTGTGACTCAATTACAAGGTAATATTCAACTATGAAAGACATAATTCCACTAGGAGGGTATGCTACCATTTGGTTCACTTTCCATATACTTCATGATAATTGTTCTTTTTGTGCAAGGTGTTGGTTCTCATTATTACCTTGATTATAAACAACATAGATAATAAATCATAAGACTAGTTCAACATATACCATTCATGAATTTTAGGGTTAGCATTGAATATAGTAGTAATACGTAAGCATACTCTTGTATGCTCCTCATAGTACAATGGTATTTCCCTTAAAGTAAATTTTGTGATTATGTTGGAGTCCTCAACAATAACTACATCCCATTACACAATGTCCTTGAGGAACCTAACTCCTTGATACATTGTTAGTGCTTCCGCTTGTTATTAGTTGCTTGTCCCTATCTCCAAGAAAATTTTAATTTATAGGGACCTCTTCCACTTAGCAAAACACAACGCAAGGTCTTGATCTCCATTGAATCCATTCCCTCTAGTTCCATAGTGTTGGCATAAAGAATTTTAGCTACTAGCTGCTCTTTGTGTATCCTTAAAATTCGTATACCTTGGCTCATTGTAGTGATGGATCAGACAAGTGTATAATGTGATTTCAAGGACACCTTATCTCATTTGTAGTGAACATTTCTACCAACTCCATGCAGAGGACCCTCCTTTCAATATGTTTTCAATTCTATGTTTTGAATTTTTTTTAATTAGAAATGTAAAATCATAAATTTAATTAATTATATGTTTTAATTTAATTTTATTTTTAAATTAAAAATATAAAATCATAAATTTAAATGGTTCAAATTACATTATAATGCACTTAATATTTATAATATGGGTAGCCCTTTCCAAATTTATACTTTCCATCATATATTAAATATTATCCATTAAAATGAAAATAAATATCTACAAATTTTAATAATAACAAAGAATTTGGTATGTTAATATTTTTTTATTAGTGATTTTAAAATTATAAGTTACAAATTTTGAAATTATATTACATTTTTCATGTATTATTGTATATAATATTTATAAAATTAAATAAAATAACCATATATTTAATAAATTTTTTATTATTATCAATTTTATGGTTTGAAATTTTTCCAAAATAAAAATATAAAATTATAATTTTAAATGGTTCAAATTTCATTGTAATTCACTTGATATTTATAATATTTATGGGCTTTTCCAAGTTTATGTTTTCTACTTTATATTAAATATTATTGATTAAGATAAAAATAAATATCTACAAATTTAAATAATTGCATGGAGAGACTTTAGTCCAACATGAATGATTACATGGGAGACTTTAGCCCAAAGTGAATGAGATGTTCTAAGGTTATGTAATGTTATTTAAACTTGTTAATTTAGTCAAATTACATAAATATAAAATAAAATAAAATAAGAATTATAATTATTAATAATTAAACCATTTTAGATTCATCTTAACTCTAGATTTAGATAGCCTACAAAGGGATCAAATTTCTCAAGGTGCAAGCTTTTCCTTTAGATCCATCTTAACTCTAGATTTAGTCAGCATAGAGAGGGAATTTTTTTCTTGATGATAATGTTAGAGTTTGTTCTATTTGCATAGTTTGGGAAATCTTACAAAGACCCAGGATTTCACATGAGTGAGAGAGACAATTTATTTGATGTGGTTTATAAACATGTATATGCATCTCTTAGATGGGAAGGAGCATGTGAAGGGATATGGAGGTGAGTATGAGATTGTTTTGTGTGAGAAATCCATCACAACTTGATAGGTTTCTCACTCTACAATGTTTTTATGTGCTTGAGTTTGTGCTAAAAGGAAATCTAACACATGTTAGATTTTCTTTTACATTCAAATGTTGTTAATCTAGCACACATTAGACTTATTTAGTCCTAAAATGTTGTTATGTTCTTGTGTTTGTGCTAGAAGGAAATATAGCATGTGTTAGATTTCTTTCAAATTTAAATATGCTTGTGTTTATGTTGGAAGAAAATTTAACACAAGCTAGATTTCTTATACTCTACAATGTTGTTGGCAACGTGCGTGTATTTGTGGTAGACATAAATCTAGTACTTGCTAGATTTCTCACTCTACAATGTTTCTATGTGCTCGAGTTTGCGCTAAAAAGAAATCTAACACATGTTAGATTTTATTTTACATTGTAATGTTGTTAATCTAGCACACATTAGACCTATTTAGTCCTACAATGTTGTTATGTTCTTGTGTTTGTGCTCGAAGAAAATATAGCATGTGTTAGATTTATTTCAAATTTAAATGTGCTTGTGTTTGGGTTGGAAGAAAATTTAACACAAGCTAGATTTCTTATACTCTACAATGTTGTTGTTGGCAACATGCTTGTATTTGTGGTAGACATAAATCTAACACTTGCTAGATTTCTCACTCTACAATGTTTCTATGTGATTGAGTTTGAGCTAAAAGGAAATCTAACACATGTTATATTTTCTTTTACATTGCAATGTTGTTAATATAACACACATTAGACTTATTTAGTCCTAAAATGTTGTTATGTTCTTGTGTTTGTGCTAGAAGGAAATATAACATGTGTTAAATTTCTTTCAAATTTAAATTTGCTTGGGTTTGTGTTGGAAGAAAATTTAACACAAGCTAGATTTCTTATACTCTACAATGTTGTTATTGGCAACGTGCTTGTATTTGTGGTAGACAAAAATCTAGCACTTGCTAGATTTCTCAATCTACAATGTTTCTATGTGCTTGACTTTGCGCTAAAAGGAAATCTAACACATGTTAGATTTTATTTTACATTGCAATGTTGTTAAACTAGCACACATTAGACTTATTTAGTCCTAAAATGTTGTTATGTTCTTGTGTTTGTGCTAGAAGGAAATATAACATGTGTTAGATTTCTTTCAAATTTAAATGTGCTTGTTTTTGTGTTGGAAGAAAATTTAACACAAGTTAGATTTCTTATACTCTACAATGTTGTTGTTGGCAACATGTTGTATTGGTGGTAGACATAAATCTAGCACTTGCTAGAATTCTCAATCTACAATGTTTCTATGTGCTTGACTTTGAGCTAAAAGGAAATCTATCACATGTTAGATTTTCTTTTACATTGCAGTGTTGTTAATCTAGCACACATTAGACTTTATTATTCCTACAATGTTGTTATGTTGTTGTGTTTGTGCTAGAAGGAAATATAGCATGTGTTAGATTTTTTTCAAATTAAAATATGCTTGTGTTTGTGTTGGAAGAAAATTTAACACAATCTAGAATTTTTATACTGTACAATGTTGTTGTTGGCAACGTGCTTGTATTGGTGGTAGAGATAAATCTAGCAGTTGCTAGATTTCTCACTCTTGAATGTTTCTATGTTCTTGAGTTTGCGCTAAAAGGAAATCTAACACATGTTAGATTTTCTTTTAAATTGCAATGTTGTTAATCTAGCACACATTAGACTTATTTAGTCCTAAAATGTTGTTATGTTCTTGTGTTTGTGTTAGAAGGAAATATAACATGTGTTATATTTATTTCAAATTTAATTTTACTTGTGTTTGTGTTGGAAGAAAATTTAACACAAGCCAGATTTCTTATACTCTACAATGTTGTTGTTGGCAACGTGCTTGTATTTGTGGTAGACATAAATCTAGCACTTGCTAGATTTCTCACTCTACAATGTTTCTATGTGCTTGAGTTTGCACTAAAAGTAAATCTAACACATGTTAGATTTTCTTTTACATTGCAATGTTGTTAATCTAGCACACATTAGACTTATTTAGTCCTAAAATGTTGTTATGTTCTTGTGTTTGTGTTAGAAGGAAATATAGCATGTGTTAGATTTCTTTCAAATTTAAATGTGCTTGTGTTTGTGTTGGAAGAAAATTTAACACAAGCTAGATTTCTATACTCTACAATGTTGTTGTTGGCAACGTGCTTGTATTTGTGGTAGACATAAATCTAGCACTTGCTAGATTTCTCACTCTAAAAATGCTTCTATGTGCTCGAGTTTGCGTTAACACATGTTAGATTTTATTTTAAATTGCAATGTTGTTAATCTAGCACACATTAAACTTATTTAGTCCTACAATGTTGTTATGTTCTTGTGTTTGTGCTCAAAGGAAATATAACATGTGTTAAATTTCTTTCAAATTAAAATGTGCTTGTGTTTGTGTTGGAAGAAAATTTAACACAATCTAGAATTCTTATACTCTACAATGTTGTTGTTGGCAACGTGCTTGTATTTGTGGTAGACATAAATCTAGCACTTGATAGACTTCTCACTCTACAATGTTTCTATGTGCTCAAGTTTGCGCTAAAAGGAAATCTAACACATGTTAGATTTTATTTTACATTGCAATGTTGTGAATGCTAACATGTTTCTGTTAGGCTAAAAGGAAATCTAGCTTGTGCTAGAATTTTTTTGTCGTGTAATGTTGTCATTGGAAATATTTATATGTTTGTGTTATAAGTAAATGTAACACAAACTAAATTTTTCTCACCCTACAATGTTGTTATGTGATTATGTTTCCATTAGAAGGAAATATAGTATGCATTATATTTCTTTCACCTTGTAATGTTGTTATTTGCAACGTTCTTGTGTTTTTTATAGGAGGAAATCTTTGTACACTATCCCTTTCTTAGACCACATATTCCATATGAAGGGCCTTCTAATCATTCCAGGGTTTAACATTTTTTATATTGTAACAACAGTCTATGTAGGCATGGACTAAAACCTCATCGTCTCTAAAAGGCAAGGTCAAATGTCCCAGGAAATATTATTATTGCAATGTTTTTATTGACATTGTGTTTATGTTTTTGCTAGAAGGAAATTTAGCATCCACTAGATTTGCTTTACAATACAATGTTGTTGTTGGCAATCTTCTTGTATGCGATAGAATATAGTCTAGCATGGGTTACATTTCCTTTGCTTTGCAATATTTTTTATGACAATGTGTTTGTGTTTGTGGTAGAAGGAAATCTAGCTTGTGCTATATTTATTTTGTTTTGCAATGTTTTTCTTGGAAATATGAATGTGTTCATACTAAAAATAATTATAGCACGTGCTAGATTTCTTTCACCTTACAATGTTTTTTTTTAAGAATATCCATGCGTTTGTAATAGAAATAAATCTAGGATGCAAATATTTCTTTTGCTTTGCAAGATTCTTGTTGGCAATATGCTTTTGTTCGTGTTAGAAGTAATTATATCACATTTATATTTCTTTCACCTTGCAAAGTTGCTATGTGTTTGTCTTTGTGCTAAACAAAAATCTAGAAGAAAATCTAATGATCGCCATAGTTAATGTTCTTTCATTGTGTTTTGCTTTTATTTTTTCTAAAGAAAACTAAGAATATACATGACTATAAGAGATAAATTTTGTGTATATATGATGTTGTTGTAGTCTCTACAATTGTTTTTATTTATTCACAATGTAATGTCTTTTGGAAATGTTCTTATGCTCGTGCTAGAAGGAAACCTAGTAGATGTTTGCTTTCCTATATTCAAAATTAAAAGAACATAATAAATTATTTGGGGGTGCCCTTTTTCTAACCTTGATTAGCTATTATTGTGAGTTCTACACTTGTTATTGTTCTTGTTCATTTTGTTACACATATAATGATGCGAGTAGTTATAGTATTTATAAATTCATATTTTCTTCAATAATTCGAAACTGTGATAACAATTTTTTACTTTATTTTCAGATACCATGGACTATGAAGCTAGTGAGAATTCAAAGGAAGCATCCAAGGAAAAAGGAAGTTCAAGAAACACGACACCAAATTCTTTAAATGGTATGACAATTTTAGTTTATATTTTGTTACAATCGTTAGACATTGTGTTAATAACTCGTTATTGATTAATAAAACCTATGGAAATAGCCTTAGGAGTGGGGTTTTAATGAGGACAACCCATACTAACATGGGTATTTTTTTTCCAAGAAATTTTAACTATGTGATAACTTTTGGTGTCATATACTAAACTTGCATAACATATGTACTCATTTATTATTGTGCATGTAAATGGAAATCGTGTATTATAAGGTTGTTTAATACTATTTGTTATTTCATGTCTTCCATAATATTTTTATTTCTAGAAACCATGGAAATTGTTGGGCGTTAAATTCGAAGTAAAGTAGCAAAGAGAAAAAGAAAAAAAAGTGATATACAAATGATGCCCCCTTCAACTGGTATGGTGGTTTTATATTTTATGTACTCCTTTAGAAATGGTTGGATTAGGTGGTTTCTTTTCTTAGCAATTTTACCCACATGATAACTTTTGGTGTCATATAGTAAAACTTGCATAGCATATGTACTCATTTATTATTGTGCATGTAAATAGAAATCGTGTATTATAAGGTTGTTTAATAATATTTGGTATTTCATGTATTCCATAATTTCTTTTCTAGAAACTACAAAATCTGGTGTGCCTAAAATTCGAAGTAAATTAGTGAAGAAGAAACAAAAAAAAAAGTGATATACAAACATTGCCTCCAACTCGTATGGTGGTTTTATATTTTATGTACACTCTCTTAGAAATGGTTAGATTAGGTGGTTTTTCAGTATTTATAAGAACATTATGTGACAATATTTAAAATTATATTTTCATTTTGATTAATGCAAATATTTTTTTGTTGTTATTTGCAGAATTGGTTGGTCCAAAAGCAAATGAAATGTTACAACCATCACTTAAGAAAAAGAAAATTTATTCAACTCAAAAGGCAGTATCAATAACACCTTCTACTTCTACTTTTGAAATGATTAAAAAATACAATACATATAATAAATATGAGTTTGTGCAAGATTGGTACATCCAAATAGAAGCTCCCATGAATATGTTTCTTGATATGTATCTATTTGGATCAATAGATGGAAACGAACCAGAGATATTAGGAATAATAATTAATTGCTATGCTTACAATGAAAATGACATCGAATTTCAAGTGGAAATGATTAAAGAAAATGAGGTAATATTAATTTCATGTCAAGTGCAGTATACAAATTTTAGACCAGATCTGATTGAAGCTTCAAGTACTGATTCAACAAATACGATAAAGAATTCAATGTTCAAGTTGGATAACTTTGAGAGCTTCTCTAAATCTGGACTAAATAGTTGTGCATATCTTTTAAAACGCATCGCCACCGTTCTGAGATATCGCTATGTAAGAAGTAAAAAATCATCATTTGTACTTCTTCATTTACAACAAAAAGGTAAATTTCTTAGTAAAATACGAGATGATAAAATTATTCTCAATTACTTGCTTTGAAAAGAGTATATTTATTTGATTTGGAGGAGAACATAACAAAAAGTGATTTCAAGCTCACTATAGAAATTCAAAAAACTAGGAAAGTTGAATTTGAGACAACTAACCTTGCAAATCAATGTGATGAGATTCATGAAGCCTTCAAGCATTGTTATCTATTTTCAAACTCCTTTAATAGAAAAGTGGTTGTTGAAAGATGTAAAGAAGCCCCCAAAGTGTTCAAATTAAGATCACGAGATGATTTAAATGTTCAAGTATTAGTGAAATCATCCCTAGAAAAATTTCAAACCTCATTACCCGATGCTCTTCTGATTCCATTTGACATCAATGAGCCTGATCCATTGGTCAACTCTATCAAAATTATAAATGAGACAGATCTAAATTCTAAGAATATCAATTTTTCGATAGTTGATGGTCAACATACCATTCAAGTAGTGAAAGAAATTTTAACAAATCCTAAATATAATGTATCGAGAGAAGCAAATTTTTTTTTATAAAAAACGTAATGCTCCATTGTTGCATCCATCAGTTGAACCCACTGAGGTGATCCGCATTTGTTGTCAATTAAATTATGCAAATAAGGTATTCTTCAAAACTCCATTTATTGATTGTGTGCGCTCAACAAGACATTTCTTAATTTCCAATGACAAATTAAAGAAAAGGAGGATTGGATGTTCTAAGACGGTTGAAGACAAGGTATGTAATTTTAATTATTTTTACATTTAACATTTTATTATTGTATCTATTTTTATTGTAGATAAATGACTAAAGCTGATAATATAAGTCATATTTTTTGATATTTATAATGATTTCTCATTAGATTATAACCCATTATTTAGTTTCATTTTTACACTGAATTCTTATTAGTTTATATTTATTATTTTATCAAGTTGATGATGAAATGTTGTGCTTATTCTTTGAGTGTCCAATTACAATTTTTTCTGATAAAAAAATTCTCTTATATCTTGATGAACCTATTTGGGATAAATGGGACACTGTTTTTTACTGTTACCAACTAGGCACATTAAAGTGTTCTCCAAGCTAACCTGATTTTGAGAACTACAAGAGAAATAGTCTACACAGTTTGACATCAGCTACTCTTCGGCCCCTTCAGGGATTAACCATGGAAGAAATTGCTTCAGTAGCATATAAGCTATTGGATGGAACCATTTGGTTTTTTATTCCAATTAATCATCATCAAATGCCATAAAATTAAAATATTATTGTTCTAAATTGAAAACCAACAGAACAATATTGGATGCAATGGTTACATATTGTCAAAGTCATGATCAAAACTTGAATGAGATGACTCTTACCACATTCAACATTCTTGAGCATTATGAAATTAATGATATAATATTTACCAATTTTTGCAACACGGTGGAGGGGTCTACTTATGTCAAAGGAACACGTAATACAAAGATAGAGTCCCTTTCTCAGCAAGCATGTGGAGTCCTTGACAGAATGATAAATGGATCAACAAGTGTTCAACAGGTTGATAACAATTTTGAATTTGGTTGTCATTTTGGGGGCCCTCATCTTTTGTCAACACTTTTGCACTCTTTTCCATGTCAGTTGCAACCAATTTTACATACTGACCTTGTTGTTTTGGATACACTCGCTTTGAAAAAAGAACAATTCCACAAGGGATATTACATTGAATTTTTTCGATTTCTTATTGAAAAAAATGAGTTGAATGACTTTACTACAGTTCTCTTAGTAAAACTTTGGTTTTGTAATGATGTACATCAGTCTTTGGAAATTTCCATAAAGAACTCCAAGTTCAACTATAAAATGATTAGTTGCATTTATGAATATAAGTCCCAAAACAATTATAGTTATGATATAGTTCTTATTATACATTTCTATACTTCAGAATTAAAAATTTTGGAGGCTATAAAATACTCTCACACATTTGAAGACACATTTGATGAAAATGAGAGAGATTATGATTTCTGGATGGATTTAGTGGAAAAACACCAACAATGTAGTGATGCAAAAGTGGTTATTTCTCTTTATGCGGAGAAAAATTTAATCAAGGCTTGTTGTACATATGGAAGAAGAATTTCATGTGTTGTGAAAATAGGGTCACAAAGGACAATCATGTTAAATAATTACAAATCTTTTCAACTATCAAATCCGGTATCCATTAACTTCTTGGAAAATTTGGGTACTACAATTCATTTTTTTTTTTTTTTTATAATACTTTGGATACTATTTTTTTCATATTTCTTAATTGTCAAAGTGTTTACTAAAATGACTAATGACGGAGATTCTAAAATAGAGAATGATGAAAGTGGGAAGAAAAAAATTAATCAACATAGTGCTTATGTTGTTGAAAAAAGTATGGAGATGGAAATAGGAGGAGGAGGAGAGCAAGAAGTTATCATACCAGGTACATAATTTGTTTGTTTTTTCTCTTGATAATTTTTCAATTTATTTAATTTCCATATTCATAACATTTTTGGATGACTATTATAGGGAATTATGAGATGAATGAAATTAATCAAGACAATGACCATGGAACGATGGAGATAGAAATGGGTATTAAGCATTGTAACTCTATCTTTTTTTATTTTATTATTATTCTAAATTATTGTGATTCATATCATTTCATATGTTGATTATAGTTGGAAATAAAGAGAATGCATATAATGACCAGGTTACTATCCCACAAAACTACAATCAAGACCAAAATATTATTATGGATGATTATTGATGATTCTTTTTTTGTATAGTTGTTTAATGAATTTTGTTCATTGTCACAATTTATGACATTTTTTTTTTTTTTTTTTTTTTTTTTTTTTTTTTTTTTTATGTTTATTGTAGTGACAAGCAAAGAGAACCAATACATTGATCAAATGAAAGTTAAACAAAACTTTAATCAAGAACAAAATATAACATCAGGTACTTATAATTTGTCCACTTGTTTTCCTTGTTATTTAATGATTCTATTCATTTTCACAATTCAAAATATTTTATATGTTTAATTTGGAAACAAATAAAGCTAACTAAGATGATGATGAGGTGCAACGCTACAAATATGAAGATAATGTCATATCAGATACTTATAACTTGTCTTCTTGTTTATCTTTTTATTCTTCAAACTCAAATGCTTGTAACTACCATAACTTTGTATATTTTTTTTATAGGAACAAATAAAAAGGATAAAATTAACAATCAAAGTAATGTTAAAGGTGTGTGTGTGTGTGTTTCTTTTTAAAGGTTGCATTACTAATGTTTTTCTTGGTATTGGTATTTGATTGAAGGTTTAATAAGTACAATTGGTATTTGATTGAAGGTTTAATATGTTTACTCCAAGTCCTATCAAGATGATAAAAGAAATTATTGTTTCATCTATAAATAGTGCAAAAACCACTCAAGGTAAGTGTATCGTTTCAACAATTTTTTTAGTAATTTTTGTAACATGAATAAAATGGTTTGACTATATTATTTTCCATTGTGTTGCAACCAAAATAACTGAAAAGAAACTGGTTATTTTTGAACTAAAGGACATTTTTTATCATAGCATCAATGATGAAGCAACAAACAAAGGGAATATTGAGAAAATGGGAGCTGATGCTGATTACACAATAGAGAAAATTATTTTGGATTCATCTACATGCAAAATAATTTTTTGAAATGTGTTTCAAAAATGAATCTCTTGACATTGCAATTTGGATGACAGCTTTGAAACAAAGCACAACAAGATTTCTAAAAAAGTTGGTTTCAAAAACATTACAAGATAAACTTGTGTTTAAGTGGATTGCTTCAGACTGTATGCCACAAAGGGACATAAGGTCATTGACAATCCAGCGAAAGTTATACACACTAAATCATTGAAAAAAGTGTGGGAAATGCATACCCAATACGATGCAACCAATACTATTATAGTTGTTTGTTTAATTGAGAGAGTGAAAGAGAATCCAAAAGAAAATGTGATTCTTGCCCCTCCATTCATTGGAGCAAATCAAGGGGATAATTGGTTGATCAATGAGCTATGGAGAATATTGCATAAACTCAACAAGGCTACGGATGTGCGAGCTATTTTGAAGGATGTTCAATTACATTTAGAAGTACCTTAAGATTACAAATGTTTGTATCATGCTATTATATGTATGACATCATGAATTATTGCTTTTATTTCACAACACTAATAAAAGAATTGTTGATTTGGTTTTTCATTACTAAAAATAAAATATTTTGATTTTTTATTTTTATTTTTGGTGAGATGAATGGTCATTTAATTTTTTCATATCAAAATTTCCCATGCCATATATATATATATATATATATATATATATATATATATATATATATATATATATATATATATATATATATATATATTACAATGGATTACATTGTATGTAAAATTAATAGATAATTGGTCTATTTGTTTTAATTAGATCATTACAATTATTTGCTTTAAATGTGGTTTAAGTTATCGTTATACCTCTTAGAAATTAGTAATGTGAAGCATCGACCCATTGCATTCTTATAACCCTTTTTATTCCATATAAGTTGAAAAATTATATTAAGTTGTATGTAGCACCATCAATAAACATACAATTTGTACTAAAAGAAGCACCAAAAAAAACTAAGGTAGAAACTCTATAAATTAACATATAATTAATTAGGTTTGAAATTTAAAAATTGTATTATATTGTATGTGAAAGTTAATATATAATTAGTTTGTTTACTTGTACTAGACCTTTGTAATTATATTTTTCAATTGCAATTAAATAAATCGTTACAAGTCTTAAAATCAATGATTTAAATGGTGGGTCAATGCATTCTTATAAGACTTTTATTCCATACAAATTAAATAAAGGTATTAGGCTCTATGTATAAAGTAAACATATTATTTGTTTGTTCATTTTAATGGGGCAATTGTATTTGTATTTTGTGATACTTTGAACTCATTGTAAAATTACGTTTGCATACAAATGGAAATAGTTCATAATAAATATTAACATCATTTTTAAAATGATAGGTTTTTATGTCCTTAAGCAATAAAGTGTTGAAGTGGAGATATATTAAAATCATACATGTGGTTGCAGTGCAGATGCAGATGGGAATTACTACAAGTCAAAAGATGTTGTTGATATTTGAAATGGAAGAGTATTCTTCCAATCATACACCAAAGATGAACAAAATTTTCATATTCAAAGAGAACCAGATTGGCAGTTTGGTGATAGGTCCTATTTTTTAAGGCCTTTTTAGTTAGAAGTATTAAAATATTGCTTAAGAAATTATGATGTCGCAATATGGACATTAAATGTCACTGACAAGTACATCCAAAAAGTACTTGAAAAATCAAATATTGATATAGAGGACTTTAAATTTGCATGGGACAGGTCTCATTGTCATTTGCAAACAAAATTGGAAGTAGGGACAGCAAGACATTTTTATGAGAAAAAGTTGATTGATGTGTGGTCCCAATATGGAGATAATTTTGAAGAATCAAATGTATTGCTAATAGATACAGAAA
The DNA here is from genome assembly GCA_031772625.1 of Pinus tabuliformis. NCBI lineage: Eukaryota > Viridiplantae > Streptophyta > Pinopsida > Pinales > Pinaceae > Pinus > Pinus tabuliformis. Next base: position 959,160,777 of record CM062820.1, read on the forward strand.
AGCATACTTCTCAATTCATCAGATATCGATCAAACCACATCTTGATAAAATCATATACATGAAAAGAGTAAGATACGTGGCTTATGCAAGTTTTATTCCCCTTTCTTAAGACACTTCATCGTATCAAACAAAAACATGAGTACATTCGAATGTTCAATAGAACATGTACTTCATTGTAGTTCATGGAGATAATTTCTTTTATAAATTTGTTGAAAAGTACATTCCAATTTTTCAATACATTTTGGACATAGTTTTTGTTGAATCAATTTGTATGATTTTATCATTTTTGAAATATATGGGAATTGCCAATTATATTAATATGTATATTTCTTATTATTTATAAATGTTTTTGCAATGACTTTGTTGTATCGATTTTTTTCTAAGATGTGTGTGCACACGCGCGTGTGTTCTTAAATGAATTGTTTGTCATTCAAATTATCTTACATGAACCATCGAGGCATGCTATTTTTAATGACTTATGTTTACTTATATGTATCAATAATCGTATATAAATGTGAAATATAAGTTTTGAAATAGAATTCCTTGCAAACAAAGGTGCTATTCTTACTAAAGAAATTACAATAATTTACTTGATAAATGTTATGTGCATTATTCACTATTCACAATGCATTATTCATTATTAAGGCTAATGATAAATGTGTCATAGGTAAATGATTCGATCTTTTTGAAGCATAAGATATGTGATTTCTCAATCGATAGTTTTCATAAATTTATATGCTAAAATCAATTAATGGTTGTAACTGTAATCATATCATATTGAAAATCAACAAGGCACAAAGTCAGTTATTCATTGTTTACATATAAAATGCACTAATATGAATGCATAAATGTGATATGTAATTTTTTAGATAAAAATATATTGTAAATAATTTTTCATTTCTTAAAAAAACATATATATGATGATAATGATTGATAAGTGGATTATCAAGGTTTGATTACATACTATCATGGATGAATTATGTCATTGAACTTTTTGAATCATAAGGCATCTAATATCATTATTTAAAGTCATTTTTTTGTAAATTTATATTTTAAATAAACTAAAATCATATCACTTGAGCTATAATTATATTATTGACTTAGTTATGTCCATTAATATGAGTGTATAAATGTGATTTATAATAGCCATATACTATGATGCATTTTTTTCAAAAAATGAGTCTTTTAATTTCTTGATAATAAGTATTAAGTGGACTGTTTAGGCTAATGGGTGATGACTCATAAGTGAATACTACTCGTTAAATTGTAGGGCATTCAATTTTTAACCCATATTTTTTTTTCATATATTCTTGAATCAACTATTTGTATATGCAATCATCTCATCTCATTTAATTTAATAAGGAATCCATTTATTGACTTTTATTTGTCTATCACATAATCTATTAAGGCTGTATTAATCTCATATTGTATTGTTTTGAAACAAAACTCTATGAAAAACAAAATTCTCTTCTTAATAAAACATGGAATAATTAATTAACAATGTGTTAAGTGGACCATCTAGACTCATTAAAGAGATGGGTAAAAAATGGTTGTATTTAAAATTTTTGCACCATAAGACATTGATTTTCCAATCCATATTAGCATTTTGTCATTTTCAATTCCTAAATAGTTTATTTGTGGTTTAAATAATTTCATAGAATCCAATAGGACTTGAAGAATTCTATTTGGCTATATGCATTAATAGAAGTTCATAAATGTGATGCAATTTTTAAATGTAACTCTTAATGTAAGTAAATATATATATTTTACAAAACAAATTATAATTAATTGATAATGAGTTTTAAGTGGTCTATATAAATCCATTTATCGACTTTTATTTTCATATCATGAAGTTTAATCTAAATGTGTAAATGTGGAACTTTTTTTTTAGAATAAAACTCCATGTAATATGAAATGTTTTTCCTAACAACACATGGAATAATTAATTGGTAATGAATGTTAAGTAGATTGCTAAAGTTATTTCAAGGTATGGGTCATAAATAAGTGTACTTAAACTTTATGCAACATATGGCATTTGATTTTCCCACCTTTATTAACATTTGGTAAATTTCAATTCTTAAATAAATTATTTGTAATTGAAATAATCTCATAGAAACCAACAAGACAAGTATGTATTAAATTATATTTAGAATGTATGTATGTATAAATGGAATTTATTTTTGAAATAAAGATCTCAACGTAAGTAAAAAATATATTTTTTAGAAAATTAATAATTTAAAATTAATTATTTATGAGTTCTAATTGGTTTATTCTTTTTTGAATTGACAACTTTTTATAACTATGCATTATTAAATCAATTATTCCTATATGTAATCATGTCATATAAGTCAATAAGTCAAGAAAGAATTAATTGATTTTTATTTAACTATATTGTGGTTTAACATGAATATATAAATGTGAAATTGCTATTTCTAGAATAAAAAAACATGTAAAGAAAATGAATTTTCTAATAAAACATGGATTAATAAATTCACCATGAGCATTAAGTAGACTATTTAAGCTCATTCAATAGATGGGCCATAAATGGATGCCTTTAAGCTTTTTACACCATATGACATGCTTTTCCCATCAATATTAACATTTTGTAAATTTGAATTCTTAAATAAACTATTTGTACTTAAAATAACCTCATAGAATCCAACAAGACTCATAAGTTATTTATTAAATTTCATTTAGTTATAAGTATTCATATAAGTTTATAAATGTAATTTATTTTTGAAATAAAGCTATTAATGTAAGTAAAGATTTATCTTATACAAAACTATTTAGGATTAATTGATAATCAGCTTTAAGTGGTTTATTCATGCTACATGAAAAATCAAGTGTCATAGATGAATGCCTTTTAATACATATTTAATCTTCAAAAACAATATCTTAATGATAATTTATTTGTATTTACATTAAGTATTTAATAATTAAAGAACACGGGGACTTATATAAATTTCAACTAAAATACATGAGTTATGTTTCACATTTATTTCTCCCCCATTAAAAATGCTTATCATTTTCTCTTCTTAGTGAAAGTAATGGTCAAACATGATTTTCCATACAATTGGTTGACACTAAATTTACATCGAGACTATTATTGGTTTTGACAATGTTTACAAGGAGAGATCAATATCCACACTACCATCAACTGTGCTAATATTTGAAAATCCTTGCCTCCACTACTTACAAGAAGTCACCACTAAAGTTTCTTGTTTACTTCAATTTGTGACACTGTCCATCATAATGGAATGACTTGAATACCCATTTAAGAAATCTCATTTGATGTACTTGGATTTGAGTGGAGATAGATCAATGGTACCTAACCTTCTTGAAATACCTAGATCAACAATGTATAACTTTTATAGTGGATGCCTGCATGCTATGAAGATGAATGATGACCGCCTCATTAGTGCTTCATAAAGGCACAAAGGGACCGTAGGAAATTGAGCACAAGAACATTTTACTAAGGTTTTAGTAGACTAGTCTCAATGCAAAGAAAGGGACACCTATCCTTGTCATTTACAATAAGATCCTCACATCACCATCATTCAATCAACAAATCCCCCATAGGTTGGGGGAAAGGGGGTTAGAGTTGCCAGACATAAAATTTAAACATTGAGGAATCTAGCATGTTATCCATAACTATAATATCTTTATTGGATGTTTGGCATACTAATATGATTTAGCTTAAATCAATTTCTTCTAAGAGTTTGATTTCACACTCCTATTGTGTATTGATACTATTGTACATAACAACCCCATGTTTGACCTATTCATGATCTCTAATTGGTTTGAAATTACTTGCAAATTATTTTAATGTTGAATCAAGTTAATATGGCAATTTACAAAAGAATGAATGTTTTTGAAGGCCTTGTAATAAAATACTTCCAAATTTAATGAAATATGTGTTATAAACTTGGTATTCCTTGCTTTGATCCCTAAGAAAGATAAGCCATCATCATTTGATGAATTCAAGCCCAGCTCGTTATGTAAATGCATGTACAAAATAATAGTTAAGATTATTGTTGTTAGACTTAAAAATATTTTTACACCAAAGGTGTTCTTTAAGGGGAAGGTCCTTGGGAATATTTCATCGCCTGTCTGAATCCTCTAGGAGCTTTCCATATGTTCCCACATCATTACCGTAATATTTTAGTTGTTTGTCTGCACCCTTTATGAGCTTGCCATCTATTCCCACCTGCTTTACCATAATGTACCTTGCAACAGGACAAGGCATTACCAAGGAAATGAAAGCCATGGAAGGTTGAGTTACAGAGAAAATGACGAATATCAGTGCCATGTTAATAAAAACCACAAATAGCATAAGGGATGAGCCATATAGAAAGTTTGTCTATTTCTTCTGAAAGGTAAGCACACTTAATGTTGTCTTCTCTATGTTCTCCTATAGGGTCTCAATTTGCAATGGAGGACGTTTTTCTAGAGCACCTGAGGTATTTTTACAGTGAGTTTGCCTGAAGTAAGATGCCTCCCCTATTGTGAGATAACAATGGGTAGTAGCAGTCTATTCGACAATGGTGACAATGAACAAGACCTGAGTAGGGTGCGCCTTAAAAAATAATGAGGGGACACAACCATGGGGTTTGGTCCATTGAATAAATCCAAGGCTGAAACCAAGAAAGTAGCATAACACTATAACAATAGGATTTCCTTTGATTTTAAAAAGGAAGTGAAGGAGATTTAGGAAATGACTTATGAAAAGAGTGTAGGAATTTACAGGGTAAGTTCCTCAGACAGAACACCAAAGGACACCGCTCACAACCAGATCACAGATCAATACACCAGTATTTTTGACGTGGTTAAAACCCTCAAAGAGGGAAACAGTCCACGGCCTGAGCCAACGCGGCCACTTCAGGCAATTTATTAATAAAAGAATGAAAATTTACATAAGCTTCTCTCATAGACGGATTACACTACAAATGACCCTCCATGCGCTTTAAATAGAAATCATGGACCAATCGGGTGTCAAGCCACGGATCAAGTGTCAGTAATACCGAGGAGAGAATGAACCGTCGGATCACTACATATCGTGACCGTCGAATTGTAAGTTACAAAATGTACATAGTAAAGAAACACACTTTACCTAACCCTATACTAGACCAAGTTGTACTTAACTATTTCCTATGTGTCGGAATATCCTAACATCCCCCCTTAAGAACAACTTGGGATAGGATTGAAGGATTTACAAATATGACACAATAGGAGAAGGAAGGAGGCACTAGAGCCTATCCCCCCTTAGTGACAACTTCCTGAACTCCAACCATAAATCGAAGTTTAGTGAACTTCGCCTCTGTGAGAGCCTTTGTGAAGATGTCTGCAACTTGATCATCTGTTGAACAATATTGCAATTCAAGAACATGGTCGTGAATGAGCTTTCTGATGAAGTGCATGTGCAGTTCAATGTGTTTCCTGTGCTGATGTTGGACTGGATCTTTGCATAGTTGAATGGCACTTTGATTATCACACCAAAGTGTAGTCGGATGCTGCTGCTGAAAGCCAAACTCTGACAGGATCTGACGAAGCCACAAGGCTTCCTTACTAGCTTCTACGGCACCACGATACTCTGCTTCTGCTGATGAAAGAGAAATGGCACCTTGTTTCTTGCAAGCCCATGTAATAGGTCCTGAACCAAGAGTGAACACATAACCGGTAGTAGACTTCCGATCATCAGGGTCACTAGCCCAATCAGAATTAGTGAAACCAACCAATAGAGGCGCTGCTTCGGCACTGTAATGAATCCCAAACTGAACTGTACCTCGAACATAACGAAGTATTCTTTTAGCTGCTTTCCAATGACTTTCATGTGGGTTTTGCATAAACCAAGCAACAAGGCCAACAACAAAGGAAAGGTCAGGACGAGTATGGGTTAGATACAAAAGTTTTCCTACAAGTTGACGGTATAAGGTAGCATCAACTTCAGGAGAAGTACAAGTGACTGAAAGTTTGACTCCAGACTGAAAGGGAGAAGGGGCTGGCTTACAGTCTTCCATGTGAAAATGACGTAGAATATCACAGGCATACTTGGACTGGGAAAGGGAAATACCCTCCTTGGATTGCAAGACTTAAAATAGTGTAAGTGTCCTAAGTCTATCATTTCAAATTTCCTTTTAAGGCTAGACTTCACATGGGTTATAAGGTTGGGATCACTACCAGTGAGGATAAGATCATCAACATAAAGAACAAGAATGATAAGAGACTTGCCCACTTTCTTGGTGTAGACAGTATTGTCAGAATGATACCTAGAAAAGCTAGATTCTAAAAGAAAGCTATCCATTTTGACATACCAAGCCTAAGGAGCTTGCTTGAGACCATAAAGGGATTTCTTAAGCCAACATATGAGGCTGGAGTCTGTTTTTATGAAGCCAATGGGTTGTTCCATATAGATTTCTTCATGCAAGTCCCCATGTAAGAAGGCATATTTAGCATCCATCTGATGGACTTCCCATTTGAATGAGGCAGCAAGGGAAAGAACGAGGCGGATAGAGTTCATTTTGGCAATAGGGGAGAAGGTTTCAGTGTAGTCAATGCCTTCAACCTGTGAAAAACCTTTAGCAACAAGACGAGCTTTATGTTTATCAACTTTCCCATCTGGTCCATACTTGGTTCTGTAAACCCATTTGCATCTAACAAGTTTTCGTCCCTTTAGTAGAGAACAAGATCCCATGTATCATTTGCCAATAATGAATGATATTATTCATTCATAGCTGCTTCCCAATCTGGATGGCCTGAAGCTTCTGCAAAGGTGTCAGGATCATAATTCACTGGAGCTTGAGCCAGTAAAGAAGAGGCTCTGTCAAACTGAGAACGTGTGCGTCGCTGATCTGTAGGATCACCGGCAAGATCACCTGCTGCATCCCGAGTAGCACGGACCCATCTTGGAAGCTGAGGAGCTGAAGGAGGATCCTGAGAAGGTGGGGGAGGATTGTCATCCTCACTTTCATCATCTGAAGAAGAAATATTTTCAAAAGTAGAAGAGATAGGGAGAGGTGGCACATCCGCCGAACTAGGCTCGCAGGCCGATATATTTTCAGCAAATTTTACATCTCTTCTAATGATAACATTTTTGGACTTAAGTGGAATAAGTCTATAGCCTTTGACATCTTCAGAATATCCAACAAAAGTACATTTTTCACTCTTAGGTTCTAAAGCTTTATGCTTTTCATCTGGAATATGGGCCCATGCTTCACTTCCAAAAACAAGAAAGTGACTTACATCTGGTTTAATTGAGCTCCATGCTTCTTCTGGAGTGATATTCTTTAAAACCTTAGTAGGAGTGCGATTTACTATGTAATTTGCACAGTTAATTGTTTCTGCCCAAAAACTAAGACCAAGTCCTTTAGATTGTAGCATACAATTAGCCATTTCCTTTAAGGTGTGATTCTTCCTTTCAGCTACACCATTTTGTTGTGGAGTATATGGAATAGTATGTTGCATTTGAATTCCATTCTCAATGCAAAAGTTGATGAATGTGTTTTTAACATATTCTCCGCCATTATCAGATCTTAGCTTAAGAATTTGATGTCCAGATTGTTTTTCAACAAAGGCCTTGAAGGCCAAAAATGTGTTAAATACTTCACTCTTGAGGTTTAAGAAGTATACCCAAGTGCGTCTAGAGAAATCATCAATGAAAGTTAAGAAATACTTGCAGCCAGAGAATGAAACAACTGGAAGTGGACCACATAAATCACTATGCACAAGCTGTAAAGGGGCTGAGGCGTGCCAAGAGGCACATTTTTCAAAACTGTCCCGATGATGTTTTCCGAGTACACATTCGGAACAAACACCATCTCTGCAAGATACCATAGGAAGACCTGTCACCATATTTTCTTTACATAGATGCTGAAGGGAGCGATAGTTTAAGTGACCAAATCGCTCATGCCAAAGTTTGCTCACTTCATCGTTATGAGCAACAAATACTGAGGGAAGATTTGATGACCCAAAGTTGTGAAACTTATACAACCTTGTAGAATCATTAGCAATGCCAGTAGCTAAAATCTGTTTAGGATCTCTTAGGTCCTTGATTACAACATCATGAGGTGAAAATTCAATGATTTTACCTTCACCTGAATGAGTTATCTGATATACAGACAGAAGGTTGCAGGATAACCTGTTGGAACGTTGTTGATCATTGTCTAGATGAACAGTTCCAGTCCCTACAACATTAAGAGATCTATCATCACCAACATATATATTTTTGGTGTTACAATCATTTAAAGAAGAAAACATGGCTTTGTTTTTGGCCATGTGATAAGAAGCTCCAGAATCAATGAGCCACTCATGAGAATGAGAAGAAGAAGATACATTTAATGCATAACCAGACCGAGTTGATTGACAACCACATGCAGAAAGTGCCATTCCTGAAGATGAAGTTGAAGTTGAAGAATGCTCCAAATGGATGTTATGTTTTTTCATCGCCGCTTCCAAGGCTTCCATCTTCTTAAAGCATTTGGATTCTAAGTGGCCATCTCGATTACAAAAGTTGCAATGTCTATCAGTCTTCTTCCATTTGTTTTTATTTGTCTTATCATTTTGTTGAAATGATTTTTCATTTTGAGGCTGAGATTGCTTAGGACCCTTGTTTGGTTTAGGACCATTCTTTTTAGGATATGACTTCTTAGGATTCTTTGAATTTGGTTGCTGCTTGGCGGCTAACGCTTTCTTAGAAGAGTTTCCAAGATTAAGAAGACCAAGGTGTAAGAGTTTTTCTTGTTCTCTTATTAAAGAATCACAAAAAGAGTCAAAGGAAGGGGACTTGTAGTCCGTTCCTTGATAAATGAAGGCTTCTCTTGTAGAGTGGAAGGTGGAAACAAACACAGAGTAGGCTGGTCCCAACTTAGTAAGAATGGAATAGATAAGGTTACTATCTTCTTTCTTAACCTTAACACCTTCCAAGAGATATCTAAGGGTCTTGAACTTGGACAAGAAATCTTCAATGCAAGAAAAATTATTAGGGTCCAATGTAAGCAACTCATTTTCAAGTTGATGGGCTCTAAGTTCATTTTTAATCCCAAAAACTTTATTGATTTGTTTCATTGCTTCATCAGGAGTATCAAGTTCTGCAATATGGAATCTAAGATCTGGAGAAATAGACATCCCTATCAAACCACGTGCTTGATCTTGCCTATTTTCCCATTTAGCAGCCTTATCTTCATCCTTCGGTTTCTTTTCTTGGCCTGAGGCTATTCTGTAGAGACCTTTACTTCTAAGTAAATCCTCCATGTAGGACAACCATTGGAAGTAGTTGGTGCTGTCAAGGGTAACTTGGTATTTACTTTCCATTTCAACGGAAACTGAAGATAAATATGCTGAAACTAAGTGTTCCAATGGATAGATCTCGAAAAAATAGGCTGGTTTTAAAAAAACGGCTCTGAAAACGGCTTCCGGATGAAGAAGTTATGACTTTTTTAAAAAAGTTATTGAAGATGCCGACGAAGTGCGGGAATGTGCGGAAATGAAAAATCTGCCCTCACAAAAAGGAGATTTGAACCCAAGACCTCTACTCTCTTAAAATAGCTTTGAACCAATTGAGCTATACAAAAAATTTGAGAGAGAGAGAGGGGGGGGGGGGGTGATGCTTTGGGTTGCATGCTTGCTTTGAGAAAGCTCTTTTTCCCTACAAAACAAAAAACACAAAATCCAACACGGACATACAAAGAAAATGAACCTTATGGCCCGAAGTTAGCTTTAGCCGAAAACTAAATATTTTCCTCAATGTTTCTGATTTTCCGAGATCACACTAAGGCGCAGGGAAAAGAGCATACGCATGAGAAAAATCCTTCCTTTCTGTTTCTGATTTGCCCAGATCGCACAGAGTCGCGGGGAAAAGAGCATACGCAGAAATGAAAGGTTCAAATCCAGTAATAAAAAAAGCTAAATAAACCGAAACCGAAATAAACAGAGAGAAAATAACTGTAAACTGCAAATAAACAATGTATACCTCCAGATCTTAAAAATGACGCAGCTAGGGCTACCGGAAACCTTCTCGCGTGAAACGAAAGGGGTTCCTCACTGGAATAGATGCTCCCAACACAATAGAGCAGTCCTCTCGGCCCGAAAGTAGTCAAAAATAGTAGATCTAGGAAACAACAGTCGAATGCAGTTCTACCGGCTTAAGATTTGGATCACCAACGGACGCGGCCCTCAAATAGCTCTGATACCATGTAGGAATTTACAGGGTAAGTTCCTCAGACAGAACACCAAAGGACACCGCTCACAACTAGATCACAGATCAATACACCAGTATTTTTGACGTGGTTAAAACCCTCAAAGAGGGAAACAGTCCATGGCCTGTGCCAACGCGGCCACTTCAGGCAATTTATTAATAAAAGAATGAAAATTTACATAAGCTTCTCTCATAGACGGATTACACTACAAATGACCCTCCATGTGCTTTAAATAGAAATCATGGACCAATCGGGTGTCAAGGCACGGATCAAGTGTCGGTAATACCAAGGAGAGAATGAACCGTCGGATCACTACATATCGTGACCGTCGGATTGTAAGTTACAAAATGTACATAGTAAAGAAACACACTTTACCTAACCCTATACTAGACCAAGTTGTACTTAACTATTTCCTATGTGTCGGAATATCCTAACAAAGAGAAGAGGAACTTCCAGCAATCATGTGGATGAAGAAATCCTCTTCTAGATATATGGCAATGGCTCTTCTACAAGGAGGGATTCCAAATTCCTCAAGCTTGTAAAGATTTATGATCTATGAAGATATTTGTGGTCATGAATAGAGCTTAAGGACACTCAGCATAATGAAGTTTTCCTTACTAGACTAGGAAAAATGAAGTAGAAGTATGATAGTTGTATCAATGTGATTCGGCACTCAAAAGTGGTGTTGGAGAATAGAGTAGGTGAGAACAAAAGTGACATGGTAGAGGAGGATATGGTGGGAAAGGAAGTGGCATACCATAAATCACTAGATTAAGCATAATCAATGTTGTCTCCAACTTGACTTAAGATGAACAATAAGAGTTATTGTAATATTTTTTTATGATATTAATTATGTTATGAAAATTAGAGTTATCACAGGTATTTTAAGATGTTATTTTTTTTATGATAATTACAAGGTTATTTATGGTAAGCTTTTAATGGTGAAGTTGGGTTTGGAGTATGCCTTGCAACTGTTACAATTTTTCTACTTGGCATGCTCTATTGGATCTTTCGTCCATTGTCAAAGGCATCAAAGGCATATGAAAACATGCCACGTGACATAAGGAGTCCAAATACCAATCCAAAGAAGTCAATAATACCATAATTATGTCTCCATTCCAAAAATTATAATCTACCAAATAGTAACACATCATCGACATAAATCAAATGAGTAACCCTCACTTGCTTAGTAATAATGATATAAGTCAGTGACCCTTCTATATTTGCCTGCAAGAGAAAGTTGCTAAATTCCTCAATAACAAGAATGAAGAGAAGGAGTGATAATGCGCATCCTTGTCGGAGACCCTGAGAGGCATTAAACAATTTAGTAGGAAGTCCATTAACCAATACGACAAAGTTTATGGTAGATACACAGGCCATAATCCAGTTTGAATCTTGAAATGAAATGAAAATTTTGTGTAGGACTAGTAGAAGAAAGGTTCAATCTACACAATCAAAACCTTTTTGTAGGTCCAACTTCATAATAATCGCCTCGAGATTCTTATATTTGATAGTATGTATAGTCTCCTATGCAATAGCAACCACATCTTGAATTTGTCTTTGACAAAAAAAACTTGAATTGTTCCTAGGTGATACCATCCAACATTGTAGGTTTTAGCCTATTAGCAATGATTTTGGAAATCATTTTGTATAAGGTGTTGCAAAGAGAGATAGGCATGTAATCAACAAAATTTTATGCAAATGAAACCTTAGGAATCAATGTAATGAAAGTGGAATTAATATCACAAGGGATATAACCAATATTTCAATATTCTTTTGCAGATGCTAATATATCGGTGCTTGTAATATCCTGGAAGTGTAAAAATAATTCAATGGGCCAACCATCAGGCCCAAGTCTTTTAACATGAGCAAATGATTTCATCGTAGCCTATAATTATTCCATTTTAATGAGTTGAAATATCATAGTATTTATGCCGGCATCGAACATAGTCGGATATGAATCAACGGCCCCCATATTTTTCACAATATCCACCTCTTCTCTAGCCCAATATTGATTGCAAAAATATCTGAATGCCTCAGCCTAGATGTCATGAAGAGTAGATAAGCAATTACCATTAATATCCTAAATTTCTGAGATGGATTTCTCCCTGCAATGCTTCATTTCATAATTATGAAAGAATTTTGCATTTGTGTCTCTACCTGATACCCAAAGAGCATGAATTTTCAGTCTCCACTCCTCCTCTTGTAATTTTGAAATCTCATTCTTCCTCTTTTCTAAATCCACAATTCGTAATTGACGCGCCACCAAGAAATAATATACATGTGAAGGATCAACCACTATACCAAGTTTTTTATCAATAGCCAAAATTTCGTCAATATGCTTCCGCTTTTTAGTTCGAATCCAATTACTGACAAACTTTTTAAGATCCCTCAACTTAATTCCAATAATTTCCAAAGAAGATGTGATCAAGGGGTTCGATCCTAATACCTATAATTTCATTATGTGTTGATAAATACCTTCAAATAGAATTTTCTTAAACGTCCCTCCCAATACATATTTCTAATAAAAAATCCTTATTTTTATTGGATATCCTTTTAATGCCCATCAATACGTATAAACCCTATCGTACACTATACTCCCACAATACCTATAATACATTGACTTTATTCTTTTCAATTGTGAAATTCCCTTTATGAATGAACATGGTAAGATATTGATCAACAAGGAAAAGTCCCTTTGTCCACTCCATTATTCTAAATATTAGATTCTATAGTAGGTTCATGAAATTTCATTCAACCCAAACCTTCCTCTACAATAGGTTATTCTCCAATAATTAATTCCTATAAGCTCAAACTATATCAACCTTCCCATCTAGACAAATATAATCATATATCTCATTCAATGGATAACATTTTAGATTTATAGCACCCATTCGGGAATGATAACTTCTTAAAGGTGTGCCCAAAATCCATTCAACATGACATTATCACTATTTACATCATGGACAATATGGGTAAACTCGCCACCCAAGATAAATGGTTTCTAGAATATGATTTTGCTGCACATTTCCCTCAGCCCATTTCACAAGTAGGGACACTTGCATCTTCAAATAAGAAGGAAATAACATGGATTTCAAGAGAGGAAGAAATTGGAGGATATAATAGTGTTATGATGTTAACATGGATCCACATTAACTTTGAATATATAGATGCCATTTTTCATCTCCATGTTTAACAAGGAAGGAATTATAGATCAATGCCTATAAGTTATTTGTTGCATTTGTGAAAGATATGACCCATATCATCTACAATTATCCTCTTTAGTGTAAGCTAACACGCATCCCATTAGGGGAGTTTTTGAGGTCTAAAATGGAGTTTTCATGTATTTCTCATTTTTCATGTAGCAAGGTCCATCGAAAGTATGCAACATGGGTACTCCTTGGATGAAGAATTAAATTTTGCATCCAATGACAACTCCCGCTCGGAATTTGAGTAAAACCTCAAGGAGATAAGTTGAAAATATGAGTTGAAAAAGTTGTTTTATTATTTTATTATTTTTTAATTTTTTTACTTTTTTACTCCAAAAATGGTGAATCATCCCCCATGGTTGACATCATCATCTTGAATCCTATTGGTTCTTATAAAGTTTATTTTGGCTGTACATTTTTCTTAGGAGGCCCATTTTAGATGTCAAAAATCCCCCAATGATATGTTTTTTGATCACTATCGTAGCCCTAGATCCTTATAGGTTAGTGATAAAGTATGATTATATCCTTAGAAACAACAGTTTCATTGCGTTAAACATCATAAGGTTCATCCACTCCCATGAGGCCTTCACCTAATGAATTGTGACATAACAACTGCATTATGGAATATTAAATAAGGCCTTTAATTTCACTAGGTATTGATAAATAACTCCAAAAACCGTTTTTCCAAACCGCCCTCCCAATGCATAGTACCAATAAAGCAAGCCCTTATTTTTACTAGATATCTTTTAAATTCCCCTCAATAGCTATAAACCATTTGGTACCCTACAACTTCCCATAGTACTTATAATACATTGACTTTATTCTTTACAATTTTAAAATTCCCTTTATGAATGAACATGGTAAGATATTGGTCAACAAGGTGAAGCCCCTCTACCCACTCCTTTGTTAAAAATATTAGATTCTATAGTAGATTGGTGAGAATTCCTTCAAATTAGAGCTTCCTCTACAATAGGGTACTCTCTAATAATTAATGCCTACAAGATCAAATTATATCAACCTTCCCATCTAGAAAAATATAATCCTATATCTCATTCAAATGGATAACTTTTTAGATTTTTGACCCTCATTTGATAATGATACCTTCTTGAAGGTTTTCCCTAGATCAACTCATCATGGCATTATCACTATTTACATAATGGAAAACAAGGGTAAAATCCCCACCCAAGATAATAGGTTTCTAGAAGATGAATTTGCTACTCATTTCCCTCATCTCATTTCAAAAGTGGGGACACATGCATCTTTAAATAATGAGGAAATAATATGAATTTCAAGAGAGGAACTCATTGGAGGATATAGTAGTGCTATGGCATTAACACAGATCCATCTTAACTCTAACTATATAGATGTCCCACTTTGTTCCATCGTTATATCACATGACACCTATCACTTAAGGGATGTACCATGGACTTGTCACACCCTTAGAGGTTGAAACCACTTAATAGGGTCCCTGATTAACCTCCATCTTAAACTTGGAGACACTTGTACGTTCTAAAGCCCATTATGAAAAGGCATGCCATTTTGAAGTGTCAACTTTGTTCCAGGATTTGTAAGCTCATTTACTCAACTGCACTAATGATTTGATGTACTAGAAGGTGAGAAGACACATTGCGTCTTGGGGTTTGTTCTCCCTATACGAGGTCCAAGCCCTCTAGAGGGTCATATTGGCATTGTAGGGGAGTGTAGAGAGGCATGGGCCTCCACTATAACAAAGAGATGATAGCCACATCATGGGATCCTTCAGCTCCACTCAATGCTCACTCGTGTTCCATTTAGTTGACAATAATGATGTACCTGGACCACCTTGCCTAGTTGTCTACACACTTGCACCACCCACTTGGAAGTTGTTCTAAGGCCCATATGAGGATGTGTATCACCATGGGAGACAAAGGGAGGGCTTGTATCATTGTTCCAACCCTTACAAATGGGATATAGGCTTGTTTAATCCACTTGGAGACCCATGAGGATGTTTTTGTGCCCCCACAGCCACTTGGGAGAACCACAAGTCATTTGCTTGGAGATCAAGGGGCCACCCCCTTCATCACTATTTTTTGAGCCCTTCCATCCATTTTGGCACACGTTTGACTTCACTAGGCCTTCCAACGACTCTCCTAGCTATTGTATTATCATTTAGACCCTCCTGATAGGCTTAGTTTTCATGTTATGGAGATATTTCGTGCGCTTGTCACCATTTAGGGTGTTTTTGATGGTGTTGGACCCGCAAACATGTCAGGCGATCTCACTGATAAGAAGTCCCAACTAGACCTTAGACCATTTGGTGTAAGAGTCCCAACAGTGGATCGTACGATATTGCCTTGATCGTAGTCGCGTGTAGAGGTAAGTAAGATGTTCTTATTTGTAGCAAGGGTGTGACATGCGTAGCAAGCCAAGGAAGGTGCATGAATGGTTCTAACACATGGAAGGTAGAATGAGTGCGCCCCTTGAAAACCTGTGTAAACACGCAGCTTGGAAGGGAACACACGAGCAAAGATGCATCACAAACTCGAGGGAAGGTGAACCAACAATCCAAAGTGATGGTTAAACCAACAACACATTTCAGTAAGATTCATACATACATATACATAAAGAGTCTCTACATACATGCGTAAAAAAACATATACATATATCATTAGAGTAACCAAGTTAACTGAAATACAATAACATCATATGCATGAAACATGTTAGCTCTGTTATATTAAGAAGTGAAAGTTCCAATCATACAATACAACCATGACCAACCACTAGTCCTGATAACAGAACGTTACAGTCACTGTCGCCTGCTCCTCCAAAGAGATGTACTAGCTCTGCACTGTGGAGAAGCCAAGGCTCGTTACAATACTCTCCAAGCTTTCTCTAAGATACTCCTATTGGAATCTTGGCTGACCAAAAGCCCTTACAATGAGTTATGAGGTTCTATAAATAGAAAAGGGTGGGGTGACCCTTGACATTCCCCTTTGTGACTCTTCACCTACCCTCATGACTCTTCAACTACTACATGATTGTTACATTCAACTATCGACACTTGGAATTTCACTTTATAAGATGTTACATACAATATGCACATGTACCCATGTGAGACAAAATAGGCTGGAGAAAGCCATGCAAGCTATCCCTAATACTCGGACAATTGTGGTAAGACCAACTCTTCGACATCCTTGCGATGATTGACGGTGATGAATTGATGCCAAGCTTGGTTGTCTGTGATGGTGTCCATGCGCTCAATGGTGACATCCTGATGAAAGCGAAATCTTTCCTTTGTTGCATCCAGGTACACCGATAAGGCTCCTCTGTCCAACTTGTCTGATAACATGCGCATCATCGTCTTGAGTGTAGCTAGACCAGCAACATACTGATGCATAGTGTCTATGCTGATCTCCAAGTGTGTGTTGGTGACTATGCGCATCAACTTGTCGAGATACATGTTCAGCTCTGGTCAGACTTGGTTCTTGTCTTCGCCTCAGTGAGTGTGCCAATGGGTGGGATCGCATGCGTGCACATAATGACATCCATGCTCCTGAACACCCTTGCATGTGATTTATGGCATTTCTCACCCTGTCTGCTCCATGCCAATTGTTGGGTTGGGTCTATAATCTGTATGGGTGCAGTTTCATTAGTCCGTGCATGTTGCACCTCCTATTGTACCTATTCCTGCTGCAACTCCTTCTCTCGTCTATGAAGCTCTTGTTCTTGCTTGAGTTTTCGCTTCAGCAACTACAACTTCTTCTCTATTTCTCTCTCTACCTTTACACGATCCTATTTTCACGATATCACCTCATAGCCTCAATCTCCAAAGTTGCTTTCATCACAAGTGGATTTGCTTGAACTGCAACTTTGCTCTGCCTCTGTGCTGTCAACAACCTTCCTCTTGCATTTGTCACATGCAGGTCTACTACCTTCTATTGCTTCTGATGGTGCAACTTGTTGTGATGTCGCTGCCATTTCATCTTGATATCCTTGTCCATGAACAACTCGATGTATTCATAGATAGGTAAGTTCATAGACACTTGATCGACTGCATCCCCAATTGCACTCTCAACGATGTCTTTGACTCTGCTCTCCTCGAAGCCATTGAACCTGTGCTTCTGAGAGGAAGAAGAACACTTATGATACCTGGAGACATAGCAACACTCATAGCAAGTAATCTGTTAGTTGAAAACCAAAATAAACTGGAGGACTGACATGGAACATACCTGTGTGATTATTTGTGAAGATTGCGCAATTTTCACCAGGAGGCTAGGAGATTGACTGCTAGAACTCCGCAAGGCACAGTTTGGGCTATCAAGAGGCTGACTAACTACTAGAACTGCACAATGCATAGTCCAACATGGCCTGTTGAGTACTGAAACTATGCAATTTGCAATTTTAGTTAGCAGTGACATGCAAACCAACAAACTG
Source organism: Pinus tabuliformis (assembly GCA_031772625.1). Lineage (NCBI taxonomy): Eukaryota > Viridiplantae > Streptophyta > Pinopsida > Pinales > Pinaceae > Pinus > Pinus tabuliformis. The sequence continues at coordinate 959,178,589 of CM062820.1, forward strand.
CATTGTGTAGTTTTTGGCGCCAGCAAGGCACTGCCTCCTAGAATTGTGCAATGCAAGCATGTGGGTCAGTGTTGGGCTAGCCATGCGAAATTTCTGGAGGGAAGGAAAAGCCCTCACTTCCAGAAATGTGCAATGTTAGTCGGGCAAGGCAAGGTCTGGGCCAAGGCAGCCTAGACGCGCCGACAGGTGACTGAAAACATGAGAAGTCTGAATGCATGGTGAGATTGAGTGTAAACAAGAGTGAATGATCATGCATGCAAATAGTCAGTGCACGATTCAGAAAATAGGAAAGCATACATGTGTGTGAAGCGAGTCGCCGCAATGGCGACTATTGGTGTAAAAACATTGTCATGCATGCAACAACAATGAGATGCGAACGAAATCTGAAATAGTGCTTTTACAAGCTAACATACAGTAAAATGACAACAAGCACTCATTGAAATCAAGTAGACAACACTTACACAAAGTGAAACAAAAAAAGTGACAAAAACGCGATGCAAGACATGAGAAGCAGACTTACCCTAAAACAGCTAAGATGAAAGTGCCGAAGACTCTTGGATGCGATTTGGGATGTCAGAGCTGCAAGATCGATGCGAGGAATGAGCTCTACAACATATGGTTCATAAGTTTTGATAAGATCGAGGTTATGACACGCATGCCAAAAATATAGGAAAAAGCAACACTTGGCAGGAGGTTTCTAAAATGATCTTTGCATGTAACCTCCAGCTACTAAAAATAGATCCCTCAAATTTAGGTATGCCTTTTGCATGCTTCCTTTTGCTATTTCAGGAAAATCAGCTCATGCATGCAAATCAACTTTGCTCGATCCCGGAGGGAACCGGTCAACTTGAAGGCACATGCATCGGTCTATGAGCCTGGGATGAAAATTTGTGCAGTTTCTGGGCTGAGTAGAGCTGGCCTTCTATTAGACATTGCACAATTTATGGGCTGAGCAGGTCACTACCTCCCAGAATTGTGTAGTTTCTGGGCTGAGGCCCAGTGGTGGATCAGATTCCGCAGTTTTCTGAAGGAGGATTTCCTAACTATTCTGCACAATTCTCGAGCCCAGCAAGCTGCCTAGCTGATTTGTACAATTTTTGGAGGGAAGGTTCCCCTCCCAAATTTTGCAATTTTCTAGGGGAGTGTCTCAACTAGCAGATAGTCTAAGTCTGGAATGTCGACCTGTGGGAGGGAGACAAAGAAGCTGACATGTAGAGGCTGGGAGGCCACTGAAACTCAACTAAAGCCTAAGTACTTGACAGTGCAAGACATGCTGCTAAGGATGGTTAGTAGGGAGGCTCCAAAACGAAGCTAAGGTAAAATTTTGGAGGGTAGTTGTAGCCGCTACAACACTTGGTGACACATTGGTAGATCTCTAGCTCTCTGCATGGACCTTATTCATGAAAAGAACGTCTAACACCCTCGGAAGTATTGTTTAGTTCTCTGATCGTCTCGGCTTCCACACTTGCTTGATTGTAAGATGTAGCATCTGCCATGCTCTTGATCGGTTGACACACATTCCAAGCCAAGCCAACACAGTTGTTTTGATTGGGATGAGGGGTATATTAGTACACAAGTCATATGATAATCAGAGTTTAAGTTTTCATCTCTAGAGTTGCTTCGCTGTGAGCGGGCCTAGACAATACCCCGACGGAGTCACATAGGAACACAAGCATCGCTCCGCTACCAGCGAGCCTGGTCAGTACCCCGACGGAGTTAATTGCATCACCTCTCTGCGCATGAATTATTTCTCTTCTTTCGCCTTATTCATTTTCATTTTTCGATTTTTTTTCACATTTTCATGTTTTCATTTTCATTTTCATAACTGTGCATAGCACTTATTCATTTCAAAGGCAGAAGAGGGATCTCAACTTATTGAGAGCAGAAGAGGTTTTTCCTTCAGAGAAGTAGTTTGTATACACCTCTGACATGCTTGTTAAGGTTTTCCCCCTCACCTTACTCTACTTGACTGAGCTGACAAGGGTTAACTCAAAACAACTAACTAGAGTAGGTGACACTAGTTAGCATGAAAATGTTGTGTTTTCACGAAGCTTCACTGTGAACAACACGTATTTTCCCTTGGTGTATCATGGAATGAAGACAAGAAGTTCTTCATATAGAGGTAGGATGATAGATAACCAAGTATTGATAACTGCACAAGTCCTCTTGTACTTTACCCAACTTATTCAAGAGTCGTACATGACTTCTTGCGAAACTAACCTATGGACGTAAACAAGCAAACAAACGACAAAACAAAGAAAAAGCATAAGAAAAGCAAGTAAGAAAACAAGCAGGCAAACAAACAAACATGCAAAGTAAGAAGGAAACACTCATGCAAGCAAACAAACAAAAAGAAAACACTACTCCTACTCCTAAGCTAATGATGCATAGGATTGCTCATGTAAAGTGATACTTCCAATGCAGCCACTTACGCATTGGTCAACCCATGTCGGTGAAGGTAGGGTTCGCTAACAAAACAGCCATGTGAACCAGCAAACATGAAATATATAACAATGAAGTCAAAAACCCTCTTAGCTTAAATGTGTCCACATAACAAAAGTGAGTGAAAGTGCGTGACATGCACTCTGTGTACTTATTGCATGCAGATGTTAAGCATACGCATACTATTGACTGTGACATGCAAGAAAATGAAAGAAACAAAGACAACTTGCGTCGTGCACATGTGCTTGTTATGTAAGATTCCTCCAATGCATGAGTGATGGGATCGTGTAGTTTGAGTGGAGGAAGCATAATCTGTGTGTGAGATTGATCTTCAATGCATACAAATGAGTGATGAGGAGCCTTGGGTGTTTGAACAATTTCCTGATTAGAATTGAAACCAACCTCAGGACAGCGAGGGCCTGACATAACCATCAACTCAGGTTGAAGTGCTTCGACAGTCTGCGGGGTTTCAACTTCGTCAATAGATAGATCATCATAGACCAGTGTCTTAGACATATTAACAACGATTGAATCAACATCATGATCATATGAAGAATTAGAGAGATCACGACAACCAAGATCAGAAACTTTAGGATGTTTGTCGGCATCCTCATGATTTGATGAATCACACAGAGGGGTAAATGAGAAGCACAAAAATTCATCCTCTATGTTTCCGAAAAAGGTAGATGAAAAATCAAGTGGATTTTCAAAGAATGATTTGTCCTCTCCATTGTCAGATGATGGACTGACATCCGGTGTGTTTTGTGAATGATCAACAATGGGTGCATCCATAGACAGAGATACACATGCGAAATCAGGGATGGCAGAATCACCAAAGATGTCAGGGAAAAATGGAGGAGGTGTAGATAGAAGGGAATCATCCTTCGCCATGGGTTGATGCTCAGGCTCCCATTCATACTCTTCATGAATGACAGCGCAGGTTGGTTGTGCAACACCAACTCCGTCGATAGCTTGATCCTCGTTCACAACAGGTGTAGAGTCTGGAATGGAAGAACACAAGATAGTGCAATCTAGAGGATCAACAGAACACAAAGACGGAGGTTGAGGTAAGACATGCATGTGACAACCCATGGGCTTCGCAACCAAATCTATGTGAAAATTGAGAGAAGTGATGTTGGGAGGATGTGACCATTTAATGGATGTGTGTTCATGTTCTCCCACATCACTCTGCGGTGGTGGAGCTGGGAGGATGTGACAATTTAAGGGATGTGTGTGCATGTTCTCCCACATCACTCTATGTTGGTGGAGTTGTTTGATGAGGCGACAACACACAACCACTTGTGACAGCGACTGTGTCTGTCTGTGATTGCGTAGCTCCATCACAAAGTATGTTGAGTGGGTTTTGAGCTTAAAATTCTTCATGGGATTGACAGGTTTGGTAAGACAATATTCAAATCTGTCCATGAGATACTGGAATTTCATCTGACTTTTCGGAGCTTGAAACTGCAATACATGGAAGCGGTCCCAAAAATCCATAGGTGACTCTTACGGGGTCTTCCGTTTTTTTAACAGTTTTTGGTCAAGAGGTTCTAGATCAAAATGATGGATAGTAGATTCAATGAGATCACATAACTACTCAAGTGAGTGCACGCTGCTAGGTGGTAGACTCTAGCACCACCATCGTGGGGATTCGCAAAGTGTGTATGCAAGTAGCACGTTGGCCTTTTTTGCATAGAACTCATCTGCAAGGAATGCATAGAAGTCTTCTAAGTATTCAAGCCAAGCTACTTTGCCTTCACCAGCATACGTGAAATCAAACAAGAGATGAGAAAACTCCCTCGTGATGTCGATAGGTTCGGCATGCGAAAAATATCGCGGTGGGACGAGTCTCATAGTATCCATGATAAATATACGAAGATTCAAAACAAGACGAGAGGACACATCTTATCATCTAGCCCTCCTTCTAGCGCCAAAAATGTTGATGGTGCTGGACCTGCCAAAATGTTAAAGGATCTCCCCGGCAAGAAGTCCCAACTAGACCTCAAACCGTTTGGTGTAGGAGTCCTAGCAGTGGGTCATACATATCACCTTGAATGTAGTTGCGCACAAAGGTAAGTAGTATGTCCTTGTTGGTAGAAAGGGTGTGACATGCACAGCAAGCCAAGGAAGGTGCATGAATGGTTCTAACACACAGAAGATAGAATGAGTGTGCCCTTTAGAAACTTGTGCAAACACGCAGCTTGCAAGGGAACACACGAGAAAAGATGCATCACGAACTGGAAGGAAGGTGAACCAACAATCCAAAGTGATGGTTAAACCAACAACACATTTGAGTAAGATTCATACATACATATACATAAAGAGTCTATACATACATGTGTAAGCAAACATCTATATATATATATATATATATATATATATATATATATATATATATATATATATATATATATATATATATATATATAAGTATAAGTTAACTAAAATACAATAACAACATATGCATGAAACGTGTTGGCTCTATTATATTAAGAAGTGAATGTTCCAATCATACAGTACAACCATGACTAGCCACTAGTCCTGATAACGGAACATTACAGTCACTGTTGCCTTCTCCTCTAAAGAGATGTATTAGCTCTGCACTGTAAAGAAGCCAAGGCTTGTTACAATACTCTCCAAGCTTTCTCTAAGATACTCCTATTGGAAGCTTGGCTAACCAAAAGCCCTTACAATGAGTTATGAGGTTCTATAAATAGAAAAGGGTGGGGTGACCCTTGACATTCCCCTTTGTGACTCTTCACCTACCCTCATGACTCTTCAACTACTACATGATTGTTACATTCAACTTTCGACACTTGGACTTTCACTTTACAAGATGTTACATCAAATCTTCACATGTACCCATGTGAGATAAAATAAGCTTGAGCAAGCCATGCAAGCTATCACTAACACTCAGATAGTTGTGGTAAGACCAACTCTTCGACATCCTTGTGATGATTGATGATGGCGGACTGATGCCAATCTTGGTTGTCCATGATGGTGTACGTGTGTTCAATGGTGACATCCTTTTGAAAGCGAAATCTTGCCTCCGTTTCATTTGGGTACACCAATACGACTCCTCTATCCAACTCATTTGATAACATGCACATCATCGTCTTCAGTGCAGCTAGACCACCAACATACTGATGCATAGTGTCTGTGCTGATCTCCAACTGTGTGCTTGTGACTATGTGTGTCAACCTATCGAGATACATGTTTAGCTCCAGTCGAACTTGGTTCTTGTCTTCACCTCGGTGAGTGTGCCAATGGGTGGGATCACATGCGTGCACATAATGACATCCATGCTCCTGAACACCCTTGCATGCGATTGATGGAACTGCTCACCCTGTCTGCTCCATGCCAGTTGTTGGGCTAGGTCTATAACCTATATGGAAGTAGTTTCATCATTTTGTACATGTTGCGCCTCCTATTGTACTTTTTCTTATTGCAACTCCTTCTCTTCTCTATGCAGCTCCTGTTCTTCCTTAAGTTACCACTTCAACACCTGCAACTCCTTCACTATTTCTCTCTCTTCCTTCACGCGATCCTCTTGTTAGGCTATCACCCCATAAGCTCAATCTCCAAAGCTGCTTTCATCGCAATTGGATTTGCTTGAACTGCAACTTTTCTTCACCTCTTCACTGTCAACAACCTTCCTCTTGCATTTGTCGCATGTAGGTCTGCTACCCTCTGCTATTGCTTATGGTGTTGCTCGCTATGACAATACTGCCATTTCACCTTGATATCCTTGTCCATGAACAACTTGATATATTCATAGATAGGCAAGTTCATATACACTTAATCGACTGGATCCCCATTTGCGCTCTCAATGATGTATTTGACTCTACTGTTCTGGAAGCCATTGTACCTATGCTGCTGAGAGGCAGACGAAAACTTGTGATACCTAGAGACATAACAACACTCATAACAAGAAATCTATCAGTTGAAAACCAAAACAAACTAGAGGACTGACATGCAACATACATGTGTGACTGTCTGTGAAGATTGCACAATTTTCACTTGGAGGCTGGGAAACTAACTGCTAGAACTGCGCAAGGCACAGTCTAGGATATCGGGAGGCTGGCTGATTGCTAGAACTACGCAAGGCATAGTACGGGCTATCGGGAGGCTGACTGACTACTGGAACTGTGCAATGCACAGTCGAGCCTAGCCTGCTGAGGACTGAAACTGTGCAATGTGCAATTTCAGCCAGTAGCGACATGCAAACCAGCAAACTGCATTGCATAGTTTCTAGGGCTAGCGAGGCACTGCCTCCCAAAATTGCGCAATGTTAGCGGGGCAAGGCAAGGTCCGAGCCAAGGCAGCCCAGACGCGCCAACGGGCGATTGAGAACATGAGAAGTCTAAATGCATGGTGAGATTGAGTGTAAACAAGAGTGAATGATCATGCATGAAGACAGTCAGTGCACGATTCAGAAAACGAGAAAGCATGCATGTCTGTGAAGCGAGTAGCCGCAATGGTGACCGTTGGTGCAAAAATAGTGTCATGCATGCGACAACAGTGAGATGTGAACGAAAACTGAAACGATGCTTTTACAAGCTAACATACATTAAAATGACAACAAGCACTCATTTAAATCAAGTAGACAACACTTACACAAAGCAAAACACAAAAACTGATAGAAATACGACCTAAGACATGAGAAGCAGACTTACCCTGAAACAGCTAAGATGAAAGTGCCGAAGACTCCTAGATGCAATGTGGGATGTCAGAGCTGCAAGATCGATGTGAGGAATGAGCTTTGCAGTGTCTGATTCATAAGTTTTGATAAGATTGAGGTTATGACGTGCATGCCACAAATCTAGGAAAAAGTGACACTTAGTGGGAGGTTTCTAAAACGATCTTTGCATGTAACCTCCAACTACTAAAAATAGATCCCTCAAATCTAGGGATGCCTTTTGCATGTTGCCTTTTGCTATTTCAGGAAAAGAAATTCATGCATGCAAATCAACTTTGCTCGGTCCTGGAGGGAACCAGACAACCTGAAGGGACATGCATCGGTCTGTGAGCCTAGGATGAAAATTTGTGCAGTTTCTGGGCTGAGGCCCAATGATGGGTCAGATTGTGTAGTTTTCTAAAGGAGGAATATCTGACTATTCTATGCAATTCTAGAGCCCAACAGGCTGCTTGTGCAGTTTCTGGGCTGAGGCCCAATGATGGGTCAGATTGTGTAGTTTTCTAAAGGAGGACTATCTGACTATTCTATGCAATTCTGGAGCACAATTTCTGGAGGGAAGGTTGCTTCCCCTCCCGAATTGTGTAATTTTCTGGGGAAGTGTTTCAGCCAACAAATAGTCTAAGTCCGCAATGTCGACCTGCAAGAGGGAGACAAACAAGCTGACATGCATAGGCCGGCAGGCCACTAAAACTCAGCTGAAGCTTAAGTACTTGATAGTGCAAGACATGCTCCTAAGGATGGTAGGTAGGGAGGCTCCTAAACGAAGCTAAGGAAAAATTTTGGAGGGTGGTTGTAGTCGGTACAACAGGTATTATTTTGCACAATAGAGACACTTTTAATGATTTGTTAGGCTAATTAGACCCATTGAACTATTAGAGGCTCATATAAATAGAAGTGAGCCCTGATTTGTAACTCATCATCACTTGGATTTGGATCATTATTTCTTTTGGAATTTTTCTATAGCTATTGAAGGATGAATTGAAGATTCTTTAATGCATTTTGATGTTTGGGTTAATGTTATTCTATTTTGAGTTTCTCTCTTACAAATGTGATGGATGGATATATTTTTCTCCATGTAAGTTTCTCTTTTATGTGAAATTTCCATTATATAATGTATGGAATACTACATCATGATGCTTCTTGTTCTCTAAATTATGCATAAATCTTGAATCACTTTGGTAGTCTTGATCTATTGCATGTGTTATTCCTTGGGAAAGAAAAAGTGAATGTTCCTAAGGGTTGTCTTTGAAAATCTAACCCTAAAACTCCATTATTTGAAAAGTGGAAGTATAAATTCTTGTTGTAGCTAGGTAGTTGCTTCATTAGGGCATGCAAAGATGCAATTAGGCTCCTTGATAGAGAAAAACTCTAAATCAATCTCATTCTTGACTCCATTCTCTCAACAAACTAGGCATTGGTCCTATATCCTTGGTGATCACATCAACTTAATTAAATATCATTCTTTCACCTCTTTTTTCCTCTTTTCTTCATCCCCTAAGGATAAGGAGATTTTCCTAGGTCTTGGTGCGAAATTTAGGGAGGATAAACTTTAGGATTCCATCGAGAAAAGTTTCTTCATTTATGTCTCCTATCAACATCCTCCAATTTTGAATGAATTCCGATAGTGGAATTTCAAACAAATTGATTCCCTAGCTATTTCACCAAGAGGGAACCCTTGGAGCTCCTTTAACTTGGGGATTTCTTGAAGGTTTTCACTTTGTAGTTCATAATTCAAAACCTTTTCTCTTAACTATATGTGATCATTAGATGAGAACTTACCACAATATATCTCTCAATCCTTAGTCTCTTATAGTATTTCTCTCAAGGGTTTTTTCATGGAAAGTCACCCTAGATTCTCCCAAAGGTCACACTTTAATTGAATCTTTTCATTGGGTGAGCCATCCTTGCCTCACTTTGAACCCTAGTATAAAAACATCAATCACAAGTGAGTGATTTTGGAATTTTTTATCTTAGGAATTCATCATTTTTTAATATTCCTAAACCCGAGATCATCCTTCCCTCAAGCCTTTCTTGGAGAGCCTTTCCTTTGCCTCTAAAAAAAACAACCTATTATCTGAGCCTCTTCTTTGAATGGCCATTTGAAATGATATTGTGCATAATTATTGATCTCATCATTCTAGTGATTTCCCTTTAGCAAGACTCCTCCCATCGGTGAAAGCTCATAAAGAGCAGGGAACATTGACTGAGGTGACAATGGGTCCTTCTCCCATTTTTTCCACTTGATCTAGTAGTAGTCCCTTTGGAACCCCTCCTAGGGCCCCTACTAAATTAAGCATTAACATTTTTCAAGAACAATTATAAAGAAGATGGATACTTGACAAGAATAAAGCTAGGCTTGTGGTAAAAGGTTTTTCACAGAAGGAAGGGGTCGATTATGAGGAGAATTCACCTCACACCCCCCCCCCCCTCCCACAATAGAAAAATGGGATACTATCCAGACACTCTTTACCTTGGTAGCTCAAAACGGTTGGAAATTCCATCAAATGGATGTAAAAAATTCTTTCTTTAATGGATATCTGAAATATAATGTTTTTATGTCCCAACCAGAAGGATTTCTTGTGAAGTGTCAGGAACACAAAGTATGCAATCTTGTAAAATCCTTGTATGGCTTCAAACAAGCACCGTGAGCCTGATACGAGAAGTTGGTTGAGCATCTTTTGAAACTCAATTTCAAACATTATGATCTTGATGATTCAACTTTGTTAAGTTGCAAAAATAGTTGTGTATCTTCTGGTGTATGTAGATGATCTTTTGATTATAGGGAACAATGAGAACTACATTGCATCCATAAAGAAATAACTAAGGAAAGGTTTTGAAATGACAAATTTGAGCTACGTTCACTACTATCTTGGTATTGAAGTAACCCAACATCCGAACTTTATATTCCTCCCTCAGAAGAAGTACATTGGAGATCTGTTGAACAAGTTTGGCATGGTTGAGTGCAATATTTTAACTACTCCAATGGAACAGGATGTAAAGCTCACATCCATTGAAGGAAAAGAATTTGAGGTTGCGACAAAGTATAGACATATTGTAGGAAGTCTTAACTACCTTACTACTACCAGACAAGGCATTTCATTTTCTATTGGGATCCTCTCCAGGTTTATGCAAAAGCCTTGTGAGGGTCATTAGTTTGCTGCAAAAAGAGTTATAAAGTACTTGGAAGGAACTCAAGACTTTGGACTCAAGTATACATAGGTGGGTGACTTCAGCTTGATTGGATACTCTGATTCAGACTTTGATAGAGATAAATAAATTGAAGTATCTACTTCTTGTTATGTTATGAGTCTTGGATCAGGAGCTGTCTCCTAGAAGTGACACAAATAATCAATTCTAGCAGATTCCATAACTGAGTTAGAATATGTGGCAACAACTGAAGCAGCCAAGGAAATTGTGTAGCTTGGGAAAATTCTAGAAGATTTGTAGGAGAGACTAGTATATTCAACTCCTCTTTTGATTGATAATAGTTATGAAATAAATTTGGCCAAGAAACTAAAGTTCCATGATTGAACGAAGCACATCAATACAAAATACCATCTGATTCAACATCATGTTGAGGCTAAAACAATCCACCTACGACATTGTTCCGCAAATGAGAAGATTGCAGACATCTTCACAAAAGTGTTTGGAAGGGAAAAGTTTGAAAGATCCAAAATGATGCTTGGACACACCAACATCCCTTTAGATGTGGGGGAATGTTGAAACCTAATCTTTAGGATTAGGAAAACTTATGTAAATAGAAAAAAATAAAGGAAATTAGAAGACAAAGACACATTGGGAGATGAAACCCAATAATCTCCCTCTCCTTGTATATATTCATATTCTCTCTTAATGAAAAACATAATTTGATTCAGATTTACAAACCTGGCCTAACAGGAAAGACACTTAGAATAATCATATTAGGTAAATGAGAGTAGTAAACATATGATGGAATGATAACAAGCACAATCCTTAGACATTTGTTTTCCTTTTATGGCATGCGAAGCATCAAGGGGCTCATACAAGATAATTGAACAAGTATAGTATGAAGACAAGGGTAATGTGTAGCATATGGGATGAACATATGAGGGTAGCATGAAAGCATGTAGAGAGGAACCCATTAGAATGAGTTGAATCAACTAGAGTGGACATGGCATTATAGCGCATGAGTCGGGTGAGCACAAAGGAGCATAACTAACTATTGATACGGGTTGGTACAAAATATCATTTGGGCAAAGTATGTGATACATAACATTAACCCATTCGAAATGGAAGGATGCAACCTTCTTCAATTTGCAATGATCTCTTGTAAATGCAACAAGATAGTTGGCTAAGGAAACAAGAATTTAACCAAGTACCATTTGGATTATAAGTGCTAACGTGAGATGAAGAGTTGGTGAAGGAGTTGGAGGGGCAATGCATAAGTTTATATGGGTTTGGATAGTGTGCAATCACCCAATGTCTAACATGATTGGGTGGGTCATTGCACAAGTCATGACACAATTTTCTTACATGACAAAGTGTAGGGAGATAAGTTATTGTTAGTCAGAGGCAAAGATAAGTATGTAAGAACAAGATAAATAAATACACAAGATTCTACTTGAATAAAGAATTTCTATTCATTAATTATTCTCTCATATACATCCATCGAGCTACAACTATTCTCTCTTCTTGCTTCACATTACAATGGCCCAACCACATGTATATAAACACCAAACTTTTTAAATATGGAATCATGCAAACTCTAACTTTCCTTTCCTCATGCAAACTAAGACTTCACGCTTTAACTAAACTTTTCTAACTTTCCTTTAACTTAACTCAACATTTTTCTTTTACTTGACTCAACTTTTCTAGACAAAGCATTAACCTTCTAACTCTGGCTCACTTGACTTCTAATATTAGACTCAAATTTCTTTCCTTAACTTAACTCTACTCTTCATGCATTGCATGCATATGAGAGTAACTACTATTTATAAAACTTCCCCTTAATTACTACCATATGAATCAAACTTAACTTAATCGTTACTCAACAATGCATGCTACTCTTGCAATCAAAATTGACTAAAAATACAATGCAATCTTTTCTTTTTCATTTCTTCCATATTTGTACCTTTGAAACTACTTCATTTTCGGTTGGCTTTCTTGATGTAAGCTCCATATTTCTTCACTTGCTTCTACTGCAATTTTTCTTTGACTTCTTTTATATTTTTTCTAAAAAATAATTTAGGCTTTCAAAGCCTATCTTCTATAGCTTCCTCTTGAAAGATTCATTCACTCATGGACTACTACCACAACTCTTCATCTTCAAACTATGAAATTTTCCATGCTTCTTCCGCTTCATATTCTTGATGTTCTTTCTGCCATATTTCTTGATAGTAGAATTTGATCTCTTCTTGACTCCATTGTTGAAAGGTTGTTTCAATTCTTTCTTCTTTGTCTTCAAAAACTTCCATGCCCTTTCCTACATATTTTTCTTCATCTTCTCTTTTACCTATAATTGTAACTGGATTATTGTCTTGTCTACTTGCACACTCAAAATTAATGTTAAAAACATCTTCATTATGCTCTGCAGTGAGAGCTTTCTTTGCTTCTTATTTCTTCTCTGCCTCTTCAACTGCATTGAGGCTATCTTCCACTGTTATGATGTTAGTGGATATTCTCATAAAAAACTCATGAATCACTTTATCCTCTTCTTAATCATCAATTGTTGCTAGATCACACATTGCTTCATGAGAAATTCTAACTATTGCTTCATAACTTACTGCTATAGTGATATCTTCAACCTTCAATTCTTCATAAAACATGGAACTTTCCATATTTCCACAATCAATCCTTGTTTCAAAAAAAAGACCACAAATTTCATCAACATAATTTTTGTCCACTCTATGGTGAGATATTTGAGCATGCATGTGCTCATTAACAATTTCAACTTCACTAAATTCATCATTTGTTGTTGGATTCATGAGAGATGCACTTTCAGCTCTACAAACCATTACTTCTTATGAAAAATTGTATTTTTTATTCTCAAAATTAAATGCCTCAAACTCTCATAAAAATAGGTCATCATCAACTACAATCATAAGAACTAGATCACACATGTTATTCAATTTTTTATTGGAAGCTTCACCATCATCAACAAGGTCTATTATTGGATTCACCAATTCACAAATCACTTTGCAATCACCATCCACATGTGTCTCGTCACAGTGAGATTCACCATCATCTTCACCATCCATGTTACAGTGGGGTTCTCAAGAATCTATATGCTCTTGCTCTACTTCACACGTAGAGGCTTCAAATTCTCACTCTACAATATTTTTTGTGTCTTCTTCATCCATATGCATGTCTGCATGATGGGTTTCACTTTTATAGTCTTTATGACCATCATCCACATTTGAGTGGGATTCTCCAAGCTTTGTTTTCCTCTTAGAGTCTTGCTCATTTACTATCAGACCTACAGTTTGCTTTCTATTGATTCTGTAATAGATTGTAACAAAATTTGTTGCATTATGTCACTTTCCTTTATACCAAATTCTACTTCTAAGGTCTTCCATGCTTCCTAGGAAGATGTATCTTTTGCTACCTTACATAAGGACATCTCATCCAATTCATGTTTTATAAGATCCAATATTAAGGCATCACGTACTTCATCATATGGGTTATTAAACTGATACTCAATCAACTCTTTACATCGAATAAAATTTTTCATTTTGACAGTTCCCAAAAATTAAAATTTTTACCAGTAAATTTTGGAAGTGTTACCAGATCTATCCTGATCCATTCATCCTCAAATTGTTCTACTTCATCTACTTGTATTTTAGATGCCTCGATTGTGGTGAGAACCTCTATGATCTCTTCGAAATACTTTGGCTCTTCCTTTCAATTTCTTTTCTCGGTTTTCTTTAGTCTTGATTTGTGACCCATGACTGTTGTCTTTCTTTTCTCTTCTTTCCTTATTGTGTCATCCTTCTAGAAATGAATGTCACATACACTTGATTATCTTTAAAACTAAACATTTTAACCTTCACTTTAACGATGGCTCCCAACAACTACTAGCAACTTTGCTAAGTTCTTCTATGCAGACTCTTATGGAGGCTCATGGCTACAACTTATGATGGAGACTCATTCTTTGGTCAGTGGCGGTGGCTCTTTCCTCTTGATATGGTGGTGGCTCTATAGGCTACTCACCCTAATATTTTAGTAGTTGGGTTTACAAACTCTCAATGAGATATAGTTTCTACTTATGGATCAATGGATGCAAACTTTGATTTGTGGGATACTCACAATAGCCAAGGCTCTTAGTGGAAGTAGCTCATGACCTTCTTAACTCCTTTGGTTCTTTGAAACCTTGCTAAACCTTGTTCTGATACCACTTATTATTTAGAGGTAGAGATAAACATGCAAACATAAGACAAATAAGTACACAAGTTTCTGCTTGAATAAAGAAGTTATATTCATTAATTATTCTCTAATATACATCTATTGAGTTGATGTTATTCTCTCTTCTTACTTCACATTACAATAACCCAACCATGAGTATATAAGCACTAAAATTTCTAAATATGGAATCATGCAAACTCTAACCTTTTTTTCCTCGTGCAAACAATGACTTGATGCTTTAACTAAACTTTTCTAACTTCACTTAAACATAAATCAACATTTTTCTTTTCCTTAACTTTTCTTGACAAGGCATTAACTTTTTAACCCTAACCTTGACTCACTTGACTTCTAATATTAGACTTAACTTGCTTTCCTTCACTTAACTTAACTCTTCATACATTGTATGCATACGAGAGTACTTACTATTTCTATCAAATTAAACGTTTTTTATCTATGACAAAGTTGCAATCAAAGGTAGTAAATCAAATAGGAAATTTTGGGATAGGTTTGTATGAATTGTGTGCTCTTATAATTTTAAATTGCTATACAAGACTAGAGTTCACGTGGTTGTAACATATTTGAATATTTTACAACTTTTAGGCCAGTTAGGTTGTTGATTATATAAGGTTACCTTCATTCATATCATTTGTATATTGGTTATGTTAAGGCATAATTGTATGGAATGATTATCTACATACTTCAATAAGTTTTAAACTTGTGAATTTTAATAATCATGAAATATAAAAAGTGAGGTGTAGTATGGAATCACGTAGTTTCAGATTGAGAAAATTGATGAGATGAAATGAGTCACGATGCACCACAAACCTATAATGATGGGCCATCTTGGTGCACTAAGTCAGCCTCTGATGTGGGTGACTATAGGGGCATGCAAATGGCTTTTTAGGTTAAATTAAAGTTTATACTAGAGGTACTCTTTCAACCTCATTAATAATTTGTTTCCCTAGTTTGAGATGATATCAATTACTAATATTACTTATTTAGAGGATGTTCTTTAATTCTTGGATGAGGAGTTAGTTTCTAATTTCTTGCAAATTTATATCAAAGTTTTAGTTGAAGTAATTTAAAAAATTTCATATATTTAAAAATAAAATAAAAAATTAGCTCATGGAGTGTAACTCAATTGACAATCACCTTGTTATGAAATATTATGTAAAAGCATGAGATTCAAAGTTCAAATCCTTGTGTGTTAAGCCAGCCAAAAATAATATTTTTTTATCTATTTATTTATTATATTTTTAGAATATGGTATGTATATTGTAATTGTTTTGAAATCAAATTATCTTTAATTTATTACTTTTATGTAATTTTTAATATAATTTTCAAATAAATATACATTAAATTAAATACTTAAAAATTAGTTAAAAATATTCTAACTTTTCAAAATGTTATATTTTAATTTTATAATTAATTAAAAATTAATATAATTAGCATATTCTAATTTTATATTTAATTTAAAAAGATTAATGAAAAAGGAAAAATATAATATAAAATAAAGAAATTAATATGATTAAATTTCATGTTCTTTGAATATCTATTTTCAAAAATTAAAAATATAATTATTCCCTATCCACTCATGGAATCTTTGTGGAATCTTCCCTGATGCAATGACAGACAAGTTGTCTCTAATGGTATTAGCAAAGATCAAAATGAAATAAGAGGAATTGATGTCCTGGAAATCTTGTCAAGAAAAGTTGTCCTGTTCTTCAGAGTAGGCTACCCCACAAAATAAAGAGCCCAAAAAATCATTGATGTGTTCTTTAGAGTAGGCTACAACAAATCATTGTCTTTATCTAAGATAACGTGAATGGTAAGAGAAATAACAGTCTCGATATAGGTGTGAGATAGTAGTAGCCTGGAAGCTGGCTGACTTACTGTCAGAGCCAATTTTGCAGGTGTTAGATAATATTGTCTTAAATTGATATGGTTTTGCATTAATTGTTAATTGTCTTAAATGAGTTTCGTTTTAATTGTTATTGTCTTAAGTGGCCATTGTCTTAAAATGCTTTTGTCTTAAATATAAAGTTGTTTTAAACTATTTTTGTCTTAAATATAAAAAAAAATTCTTAAAATATTTTTGTTTTTTGTCTTAAAATTAGACTATTCAATTTATGTAAAATGTAAAATTTTAATGTAAAATTAGACAATTCAATTCATATTATCCACCATTAAAAGGCCTCCCAAATCCACAGGATATTATCCACCATTAATAGGCCTTCCAGCAGTTCCACAGGATACAGGAAGGGAACTGTAGTATGCGTAGTTAAATAAATTTATTGAAATTTATAAAGTAAAGAAGGAACGTAAAGATAGGGCCAGGCTGCAAACAATATCAAAACCTCCATACATACCAACACTGCCAAACTTAGCGACGAAGTTGTTCAAGAATTCCAGGCATCTCATGTATCCAACATGCATGAAGATGTAGTAAGTAGAAGCAGGTGAGCCTGATAAAGACCCATCTTGACTTTGAACATCCAGTATTCTTTCCCACTCCAACATATCTTGAATGCCCTCCAAAGATGACAACAGTGTTCCGCCATGAATTTCGGCCCTGGACAGACTGCAACATTCATTTTTTAGAATTTGCATAACATTAAGTAATATGGTCTAATTCAGTTGTTGAATTGACAATATGTTAATTCGAATTCACATACTTGGCTGTCTCTACTGTCGTTTCAACTGGAGCATACGCACATAAGACAAGTCGTATGAAAGTCCAAGGTGCAGAGATTGAGCTTCTCTTATCAAGGAAGGAAAGATGATCTCAAAGTCTATTACCAAGTTGTCTTCATATCCTTCATCCTTTATTGCTTCCAGACTGTTTTTTAATGATTATTACCAAGAAATTTCTATATTCAAAATAATTGTGGGCATATGCTAAATAAATTATTCCATATTATAGAGAGAGTCAAATTATTTTGCCCCGCACACCAGGCGCGCACCGAAAATTATGCAAAAAGACAGGGTCAATCACCTGCCAACATCAACACTATCAGTAACCAGGGCGTCCAAATTCAATTATAATTCTGTGTCTCTTCTTCCTTCCCGTCTCTTTCTGCTCCTATTTACTCAATTTCCAATTTCACGTCACCCCAATTTCTTCCTTCCCTCTTCCAAATGACAACTATGGATCGATTGGGTTTTGCTCGTAACCATGGTGTTCATTTGTCAATTATCTACAGCCTTGGTGGTTGGGAGGTTTAATGATAACTTCTTCACCTGTTTCCATTCACAAGATATGATTATGTTGAAAAAATCTTGAAAAATAGATTCTATGTACGGCTATGTCGGGGCTTTTCAGTACTAAAAAAAAAACCATGGTGTTCATTTACAACTTGAATTTTGTGTCTCTTCTTCTTTCCATGTTTCTTGTACGACTGGTTGACTCTATTTCCAATTCCACCGATCAACATCGACATCTATTTCTTTCCCATTCAATTACATTGGTTTTCTTTCAAGATAATGCATAGTTAGCAAATTTTAATTTGAGTAGGATTGTATATATTGGTTTTCTTTGAAGTTAATCCATAGTTACCAAATTTAAATTTGAGTAGGATTGTATATCATAGATTTTTTTTTTTCACAAAGATATTCCAATTTATTTATTTTTAATATTAATTTATCATGTTTAAGATGTTATAGACTTCTATCTAGAAATGAGAAATAAAATACATCAAATTTACTACCATTGCAGTTTGGGAAAATATGTAAAAGTAAGATTTAATATGAACCATGAAATTCAAAGTTGGATTCCTATGCAAAGATTGAGACATTGGATATTAAAAATATGGTCTATCAAAAATAAAACTAATATAAAGTCAAATAAGGCTTCTACAAGTGGAAGAGATTGAAATAAGATACAACTCCCATTAAATTTCTAATTGATGATAATCTTTTCTTTTCTTTTTAAGGAGGAAAAAACTAAACATTTTCATTAATGAAATGTTTTGCATTTTCTTACATCTTGTTTGCTTTTTGCTAAAAAAATATTACCTATCTAGATCGGTCTCACCAACATCATACCCTGCATGTTAGCAAAATAGAGTAGATAAAGAAAACGACTGCTCCAGAGAGAAAATATACTAAACCAATAGACATTACCATGGATATA
The DNA here is from genome assembly GCA_031772625.1 of Pinus tabuliformis. NCBI lineage: Eukaryota > Viridiplantae > Streptophyta > Pinopsida > Pinales > Pinaceae > Pinus > Pinus tabuliformis. Next base: position 959,197,242 of record CM062820.1, read on the forward strand.
TCAATTGTAAACATGGCAGAAGATGATCGGCAACTACCCAAAGAGAGGAATCACACAAGGCTATCCAAAACACTCATCATGAAAGAAATGGTCCAGGAAACCATTCTGCCAATCAAGGAAAAATAGAAGGAAAGAAAAGTCAAAAAAGAGACAAAACCATCCCCTGTGCACACCATTGGATGACCCAAAAGAAACCCAACAGGGACTGAGCTAAGACCGAGCAGAGCAAAATAACAAGGCAATGAGACTCGACAACTACTGCGAAAACTCATAAAAATACAAAAGAGCCCTGGCTCTGAATAGTATTGACCACAACCTTTTCATAGTGCATAAGTCCAGGCAGAAGAGATAGAGCTCTCTTTGAGAGGGAATCAATTTCACAGTTCTTTTCTCTGTGAAAATGTTGGAAGGTGACCTCCAAGAATAGAGCCTTAAGGACAATAATTTGTTGCATCCAATTATGAAGAGATGGAATCTGATCAATGAAACGACCTTGGATCCATCGGATAGTAGACAGGGAGTCACCAACCACTTGAATTCTTTCAAAGTAGAGTCACTAGGCCACCTGTAAAGTGCCCCATAACCCCAACATCTCAGCTCGACTGTTGTTACCTAGGCCACCAAACCATTGGAAACAAAAAGATATAGAATGATCCATATGAAGTGTGACACTGCACCCACAAGTCGAAGCCCCATCAAAATAACAAATAGGATGAATATTATTCAGATTAACAAAAATTTCATTCTGACGGAAAGCTTTGGGGACCCATGGTCCAGTCTCCATAAAGTGTGAAATGACATGGAGGGAAGACAACAGTGGATTTGGGGGTGATCCTTCAAAAATATATTCACTACGAGCCTACCAAATAACCCAGATAATCTAGAGAGGGACTTCTCTATAAGCCTAATTTTGGCTTTCCCAAGAGAAAATCCAATCAACCACTAAGGACATATCAGCTATAATTTGTATGCCCATAAGAGAATTCACCCCCTTCCAGATATCCCTAACGAAAGGGTAGAGGATGAAAAGATGGCGACAATGTATAACTGTATATGTTGTTTATTTATTCTTTTCTTTATGTGTTGTGTTTAGCTCTGAAAGTAGGTGGAATTGTTTTTAGGGATATATTGAAGCAATTGAGGATAGAAGCTCCTTTTTTTAATTTTTTTCAAATGGCCTTGGCTTAAATTAATATATAAATTGAAATTTTTAGAGATAAATTATTTTCCATAGGTAATACATGTAGATTATTTAGTTGGAATTTTTTATTTCCAATGTCTTGACCTATGTTAAATGTAATTTTGTTTTTCGAATTTATGGTATAAAGATAAAAAAATAATTCTTTTGGAAAAAATAAATAATTTAGTTCTCAAATTATAATATTTATGGGATATCTTTTAACAAAACTCTTAGTCGTCCATTGTGTCTTGTATAAATGATGATCAAGTGTGCTATTAGGGCACTCCTATATGTTAAGTCACTGGTTCAATTCCCCACTAGATTGGGCATTATTCATGGACATGACCATGATGTAGCCTTACAAATGCAGAACTTAAAATAAAAAACAAAATCAAAAAAGTTATATTGAATTTGTACTTGAAATATTCAAGATTGATTTATTGAATGCATATTACTATTTCTAATTGATCCTCTTTGCACATTTCCACTCAAACGATCATATTCTTTCATATGTGTTTAGAGTAATATCTATTAACAAAATATTTGGAGTAAGCTCTTGTATGAGCTAGGAAATGTATTATTGAAAAATGTTGCAATACTAAGAGGTCTATCATTAAGGTAAACTCTATTTGAAAAATTATAAAATGATGTTTTGGTGTCGTGTCAAAGATGTGTCTTTAAATCCACATCCCATTGCATGAAATTTGATCAAATCACATTAACGATTTCAATTACACTATTACAAAGGGTTTGTTGTATGTGGTTAGGGGTAGACCATGGTGACTATGATCGTGAAAAATTATACACAATTTCTATCAACTCTATATTGTATTATGATGAAATTGAGAGATAAAGAGATCTTTTTTTGGTCTTGACACATTTGACTTACATGTGATGAGATAACCATAAGTTCTAATGGTTGCAACAAAGCTTGAGATACATCCCTAAGCTCGAAATCATTTGATTTAGCATTAGGTCACATAGATGGTCTTAATTTGAAAGATTATTATTGAGTTAAGTAGCACAATGCAATAATCCCACCCCACATTGTTTTTCCTCTACTTCCCCTATTTGTCTTTCCTAAAATGAAGAATTGTGAATTAAATATTAGAAATCAAGTGATTCCTCCTCTAGTACATAGAATCACAAGTAGAATAAAATTTTTGGATTAAGCAGGTAACAATGAATTAAATATTATAAAAGTGATTCTTCCTCTAATACATAGAGTCATGACTAGAAAAATATTTTTGGATTAAGCAAGGTAGCAATGGAATCAATGGTATAACCATCATTATTTGTTCATAAAGAGATTTTAGAAACATTGATCATTTAATGTTTCAAGCTTTATTTAACATTAAATATCACAATACCTAGAAACACCTATAAACCTAATTACTCTTGTTCATATCTTCAACATTTGTTTATTCAACCTCTCTAGGGTTCCATGTTTATCAAGGATCTAAAAAAATATGGCACCTATTTTAATATAAATTTTAAATTCTAACCTAAATGTAAAAAAAAAAAAAAAAAAAAAAAAATTATATATATATATATATATATATATATATATATATATATATATACTCCAATGCATTGGGGATGCTACATAGTGTTGGAAAAGTAACTAGGTTCGGTCTTCATATCAATTTGTATTTATGTAAATAAAGAAAAATAATTTTATTTGTTCAAGCATGGGTTTCATGCAAGTCTAGGTTAAGAATGTTCTTCATGCTTCTACGTTTTGATTGAGTCAAAGAATTAAATTTGAGTCAAAGTCCACTTGGACTCTTTGTATGAAAAAGGAAAAGAATGTTGTTTAAGTAAAAAAGAGTCAAATTGACCTCCATAAGACCAAGTCATCCCTCCATATGGTCAAGTTGGCTTACTCAAAAGGATGTGTCTGTTCGCATGTAAGAACAACTATTTATAGGCATGATTCCTCCACCAAAAAGAAGACATGTCGTGGTTTATTCTGAGGTAAGATATGTGATTCCCTGTAAGAATATATGTGATTATTTTCCTGTAGCAAGTTTGTGGAAGTTCTCAAATAAAGATCACTAAATTTTTCTATAGAAAGTTCATGGAAGATCTGAATGAAGACATAAGAACATGTGCGAGTTTTCTGTGGAGTAAATTTAAGTTGTTTATAATTAAGAATTATGTGAAACAATATGAGTTATAACATACTTCCTTCATGATGATATGTGAGCTATTGGAGGGTTGTAAGATCCATAAAATACAAGCTACAAGAAGGACAAGGAATCGAAGGACAAGGAATCTTTTGATAAATCAAGTTATCTTATTGAAGATGAATCTTGATAGAGAATGGAGGGTTGGCTTGGTGTTTGGAGGAAGTCTTGGTATTTGGGTCTTGGAGGTCTCATTTTGATCTGATTCTATAAGAAGAGGATTGTTAAGGTTTTCCCCATTTGTGGGGGTTTTCCCTAGCTTGGAGCCTATACCTTGTGTTCTTTTTGTCTTTGTGATCTTCATGATTTGGTAATTTCTTGATGAAGAAGTAAAACTAAATAGTATAATGCCAACAAAATATCACAAGTAATTATCACGTAAGTAAAATCAACATTAATCTACAAATACCTTGATTTTCCAAAATGGTATTAGAGCTAAGGTCAGTAAAAGGAGGCCTAAAGATCGCTCTCGTTGGCTTTTAGATTGAACAAAATTTTAGATCCCCTGTAGATACAACAATCTAACCTCTATAACGTGAAGAAGACCATAATTTCAACTTGATAATTATCAATAGTATGGATTATACCATGTGATGGCTTACATATTGGTTCGATTATCTTTGTAGAAAGATTACAACGACTTGAATGGCATGACTACGGACTCATACTTTTTTTGCTAAGGCTACATTTATGATCTGAAGTTAACATTCCTTGTAACTACTCTCATGTGGTTGTGATCTGTGGTTTTCATGGATTACAAACTAGTCCCTTTCATAGTCTGTTTCTGCTTGTCATCAAAAGTTAATAAAAGGAATCGAAGTCTGCACTTGGTGATCTAATCTTAAAGGTTGGAGTATGTATTGTCTTTGCTTTCATATAAAGAATTGAGTTCGGGGTTTGAACCATTGTCAAGAAAGGAATCTGAATCCTGAACTATTGCAAAAGATCGAAGTTGGTTTAGGATAGAGGTCTGTCACAAGTACAAAAGTCTGAATCCTATGACATAACAGATAGTTGAAATTTGTAGTAAGAAAGGAAAGGTTTCTAAAATTGATCCCTGTAGAAGAAGTCTGTAATATCCAAGTTCTATTATCTCTCTAAAAGGATATGAGTTCTGTTCCTGTGAAAGAAGAAGAAGACTATAGTACTAAATTAGGAGTTTGTCAAGTCTAAGGAGCGGGTGTATGTTCTTCTATAAATATGAAATTAAGATGAAATTCTAATATAGAGCATCGACACATATACAGTGGTGTTAAATCTATTACAAGTGGCATTACCTCCATTCTAATGCAACTTTTCTAAAAATACTTTTGTCAAGAAGGATCAAGTTCTCACGGAGTAAGCTCGGTTTTATATTTTGAAATCTAGTTATGCTCATGGAGGACTTGTTCTTGCAATTAAGTAGTCAAGGGATCATATTAATCAAGAGATCTCATAGAGATGTAGTCCTTATGGAGGCCGAGTAGGCCTATTAGGGCTACAAGAAGAAAAAGTTCACTGGTGCATATTTTTCAAATGAAAGTTGAGCACAGGAAGGCCACTTTCCTTAGCTCCAAGAAGAAGACGATAACATGACAAGAGAGATCGGATGGTCAAGTTAGAAGGAAACTATGAGCACATGTTTAGGAGCTCATCTAAAGTGAAGGAAGAATATCACACATTCTGATTTCTTGTGTTTTGAATAGGGCTGAGTTATGAGAGATACTGATAGAGTTTATTAGCATGGTTCTAGGGATACACTTGGGTAGAATATCTCATAAATAAGGACCAAATATTTTGTGTATGTTTGAATAGGACCAAGTCACCTGTAGGAGGGTTGGACTACGATCATGTGACCTGCATTGGAGTTGAAATACTGGGATGAGGGTTCTAAGAGACACAACGAAGAAGGGAGGTTTCAATTTTGAGGTATGCAAAGCTATTGTAGGAGGTTTTGAGGCCAAGTTAGGGTTGACGTGTAGCTGTTGCAAATACCCTAAAGAGGACTAAAAAACCTTAGTCTTTTGTCAGAGAACCAAGACCTTGTGGGAGTAGATTAGACTTCAGTTCAAGGTATGTATCTTTTCTTTCATGTTGATGAATTCAAGGTGATGATAGATAATAGTATTTGTGCCCTAGTACAGTGAATAAGGAGAATACTTTCTACTATTAAGAGGGAAGTCTTGGAAATCCTATGAACTGATAATTTTGGAACAAATATCAGATAATGAACTTTTTGTTCAAGCCCTAGGTCTATCATCTTAGAGTAGCCAAGAGATAACAAGAGGGAAGATTTGGTGATGTCATAGTTCAGTGAGTTCATTGATAGGTGGGTAGATTTGTGGAAGCCTTTAGAACATTGAATGTAAGAAATTATTTAAGAATCAATCAATTTTGTCATCTTAAGAGTAGTAAGGAGATGGTTACTGGGCAGATTCTTGTATCCCTAGTTCAATGATTTGATAAATTGATGATAAGAGGGCTAAGTATGTAGACCCAAAGAGAAGTGATGTTAAAGCAGTGTTCTCATTACTAGAGGGTAGATTTACTAAAATCCCTAAGAATTGGATACATTGAAGAAATAAGAGAAGAAACTAGAGGGAAGAATTATTTGTGTCTATGAAGTTGTGTTGACTGATAGAGATTGATTGGAAAATTCAGCCAAGTTGTGTTCAAAGTTGAATAAATAATGGATTGGTTAACCTTGTATTGTGATTATCAGTCAATTGAAGGATCGTGTGATGGACTATTTTCAAGGCAGGAAGCAATGAAAGAAATAATGTTGGACACAGTGAAGGATCCATCAAGTAAAGACCTCGAGTGCAGAATCATGGACTACTAGGAGGTAGATTGCGAGCCCTAGTTCAATAGTTTGCAGTAGGGAAAACTCAATGATAAGATGGTTGGTTGAGGAAGCTACAATTATTGCATGTAGCTGATGTAAGGGGAGTATGAGTACTTCCGACACAATTTGAGGCTTGTTGATGAATTCTCCCTATTTAAGAGGGAGTTAGCATGGACTTTTCCTATCAGGTTGAGAGGGAGTAAGGTTGGACGTTGGTTCTCCCTGTGTCATGTACTAGACCAAAACTAATCATTGTAAGTCTAGTGCATGCGTCAAGGAAAGGGAGAATGGATTGAATACACATGATTCTCCTTGTGTCAAGTACTGTGATGGATTAGGATTTATATCCTAAGTCAAGTACATGGACATGGATAAGGAGAATAGTGGATTGGATAAGCATCTTGGATATACATTCTTGAGTCATGTACTATGATGGATTTGGATGGAAATCCTAAGTCAAGTATATGGAATTGGATAAGGAATGGTCTGATGAAAGACATACTTTGGGTATCGTAAGTGGAGTATGTACCTTGGTGAGGTGGTGTGATGTCTCGTGAATGCCTCCCAACATTATGCTTTGATCTTCTGGAAAGATAGAGTGTACCTGTCAAGCCCTTGGTACTGTGACAATGATGGCTATGATGATACTGTGATGCTTATCAATTAAGAACCCTTCTTATGAGAATATTTCAACTTGAGATATACATGTTCAATCATTATGAATAACTCCCTTGTTAAGAGGAAGTGTTGGAAAAGAAACTAGGTTTGGTCTTCATATTAATTTGTATTTATTGTAAATAAATAAAAAAGAATTTTATTTTTTCAATCATGGGTTTCATGCTCAAGTCTAGGTTAAGCATGTTCTTCATGCTTTTAGGTTTTGATTGAGTCAAAGAATTAAATTTGAGTCAAAGTCCATTTGGACTCTTTGTAAGAAAAAGAAAAACAATTTTTTTTTAAGTCGAAAAGAGTAAAATTGACCTCCATAAGACCAAGTCAGCCCTCCAGATGGTCAAGTTGGCTCACTCAAAAGGACGTGAATGATCACATGTAAGAAAAACTATTTATAGGTGTGATTCCTCCACCAAAAAGCAGATAGTTCATGGTTTATTATGAGGTGAGATATGTGAGTCCATGTAAGAATATATGCAAGTTTTTTCTTGTAGCAAGTTAGTGGAAGTTCTCAAAGAAATATCATTGAAGTTTTATGTAGTAAGTCTGAGGAAGATTAGAATGAAAACAAAATAACATGTGCGATTTTTCAGTAGAGTAAATGCAAGTTTTCTATAATTAAGAATTATGTGAAACAATATGAGTTACAACATGCTTCCTTCATGATGCTATGGAAGTTATTGGAGGGTTGTAAGATCCATAAATACAAGCTACAGGAAGGACAAAGGATCACTAAAGGAAAAGGAAGCTTGTGACAGATCAAGTTATCTTATTGAAGATGAATCTTAAAGGGAATGGAGGGTTGACTTGGTGTTTGGAGGAGGACTTGGTCTTTGATTCCTAGAGGTCTCATTTTGGTATGATTCTATAAGAAAAGGATTGTTCATGTTTTCCCCAATTGTGGGGTTTTGCCCTGGCTTAGAGCCTATATTTTATGTTCTTTGTGTCTTTGTGATCTTCACGATTTCGTAATTACTTGATGAAGATGTAAAACTAAATAATATAATGCCAACAAAATATCACAAATAATTGCCATGTAAGGAAAATCAACATTAATCTACAAATACCTTGAATTTCCAACACATAGGACCATCAATAACATAATACTCAAATATAATCACTAAAATACATAGAGAATCTGCATAGGACCATGAACAACCTAGAACCCAAAAATAATCACTAAAATACTTACCTATGTAATAAACATGATCCTTCAAGAAACATTGTGTGAAAATCATTTAATATAGTGAATTTTTTACGTTTTATGAAAATGATTCTAATTTTATGTAGCTTTGGTGTATATTACAATTTTTTATATTAACATAGTTAACTTTTCTATTATTTTTTAGAAGGATGTATACTACTTACTTGGAGGAATGGGGCATTAGAAAAAAATCTTCTTGGTTGAATTCATTGGAAGATCATAAAGGCCTCCCATATATGGTTTCTTAGGAAATATGGATCACATGAAATGAAATATTATTTTTGAGTAGATATTTCTCTCTTCTAGGATTCTTCCACCCACACACACGCAATTGTTTATAAGATCCTTGGAACATCTAGTCCTTAAATGGTGCACAAATCATATGTATGGGGTTATTTGGATAGTGTTAACTAGGGAAATATAGGTCCATGAGGTGTTGGAGGTGTCTTCTATATGCCTAATGGATTAAATTTTTAATTTAGTATATCCCTAGGTCCTAGATCCAATAGTTAGATTAAAATATGTGTAATTTTAAGCCATATGAAATTGGTCTTCAAAAAACATTTAAAGAACATAAGTCACGAGTGACTCTATGTTGGTTATTGAATGGATTCAATGAATTATTACACTTCAAACCTTACTCGTAAGCAATTTTTAAATCAAATAATCAAAGCTATTAATTTATTTAAGATAATAAGATTCAGTAGTCCCAATTGAAAATACAATTTTAAAGCCAATAATCTATCAAAATTAACACTCATATCAACACACAAATAGGACATCTAAAAGTGAAGAGATTGAAATATCAGTACAATCCCCTCCAAATCCCTAACTAATGATAGCCTACAAGTGTATATGTTGTTAATTTCTCCTTTTCTTTATGTATTATGTTTAGCTCTGGAATTAAGCAGAACCTTTTAGGGATATATTGAAATATTTGAGGATGAAACTCTTCTTTTTACTTTTTTCAAATGGTATAGGATTAAACTAATGTTTAAATTGAATTATTTTTTTTAGAGTTTAATCAAATGTGATAGGTAAACCATTAGGAACATTTAGTAGAAAAATTGTTATTTCTAGTGCCCTAACGCATGTTAAATGTAATTTTAATTTTCAGCTTTATATAATAAAGTTGCAGAATTTTCCTTTGGAAAGAATAAATAAATTAGTCCACAAATTTTAATTTTGGTGGGTTAAACATTCATATTTTGAATGCAAATGTCGTCACAAAAACTATTAGCCTTAAAATATATTGAATGTATACTAGAAATGTTTAAGATTGATCTATTGAATGCATATTATTGCACATTTCCAATTGATCCTATTTGCACATAGCCATTTGAACATTCTTATTATTGCATAGACATTTGCAGTAATATCTATTAATTAAATCTTTCGCTTAAGCTTTTTTATGAGCTACTGAAAGCATTATTGAAAAACTTTGTGAGATGAAGCTCTATCATCAGGGTAAACTCTATTTGAAAAAATATCAAAGAATATTATATTATTTTTTTCTTAATTGTTATCCTTAACATATTTTTTCATTGTGCATTATTAATATAGCTTATGCACCATTGGCTCTTTTATTCTTTTATTTTATTTTCATTTCTATTTATTCTCCTTTCTCCCTCACTAAACTCGGGACTCCCATGTGCTGATGCCCAATATCCAAGTGCTCCCTCCAAAAGGCTTAAAATACAACCTTTATTATTCCCTACCACAGCAGGGTAATAACGTATTCAAAAAATATTGATGTTGACATTAATTTTAAATTTAACAAAAATTAAATGATCTTATCTAATATTTACTTTTGAAAAAAAATTAATTTACTTTTTTATTTTTATTTTTAAATATATTTATTTCAATTTTGATTGGTTCACCTCTTATTTTACAATGATTACATTGCACCACAAAATCTGTAATTTGTTATACCATAAAATCTTTTGTTGTACATACTGACATTAAATCACTAATTGTAACATTAATTTATTTTGAAACAAAATCATTAACATAATTAAAATTGTACAAGTTATTTTAATGTATCCCTCCATTTGGGCGTTGAATACAAAGTAAAGGTCAACAAAATATCACACCCAGTATTCCTAGAACCCTGCAAATCTGCGATGCACATTAATGATTAAACCAATTACTGAGTTTTTAGTTTTCTACTCACTACCCATACGCATGCGTGCATTAATATATATTCATTCACGTTCAACTTGGTTAGTGGGTTATTTGTGGGTTAGGCAGATGCTAGTACAATCGTCTAGACTCGTGTTGACTCAACTGATGTGGAATATGAACTACTGTTGAGTTTCCATACCGCTTTTGTTTTCGGCCTGTTTGGTGAAACTGAGCCCATCCTAGTTTTAAAAAAATTATGACATTTTATTTATTTTTATTAAATATGTATGTGAAAAGGAAATGGTGAAGGTTGTATAAAACCTGCCAATGCTTTAAAACTGTTTTGTTTGGGTAAGAGATCGTTTTATTTGGACGTAAGGAAATAGTTTAACAACTTAACTTAAGACCCAGATACATCTGGCAAGAATGAAAATTTTCCCCCTTACGAACTACTACCAAGTTATTCCAGGTAGGGTGGAATAGTTTAACAACTTAACTCAAGACCCAGATACATCTGGTAAGAATGAAAATTTTCCCCCCTACGAACTACTACTGAGTTATTCCAAGTAGGGTGGTTTTCCTTGAATAACAATGATAAGTCAACCTGCATTCACAGTTATTCCAGGTGGGGTGGTTTTCCTTGAATAATAATGATAAGTCAACTTGCATTAACAGTTAACAACCAATGATAGTTGTCTTCACCACTAATTTGACAACTAAATTATATTAAGTTTTCCCACCATATATATATAAAAAAACCAACAACAACAAACAACCAATGCCCTACTTCAACTTTCAAAATTTTGATATAAACCTTCTTCCCATTTCAATCCATGTAAGATTCATGCAACCCCTCTGGTTGACATAGAATATGGACAATGCTCTTCATATGATTAATTAATTAATTAATTTATTTATTTATTTTTAACTAATAATGTTAGATCAAAACTCATCATAGCAATACAAAGTAAATTAATAACTAAATCAAACTAAGCGGCAGGAATGCTAGCTATGCGGCCTTGTTTTTATGTTATTATTACCCTGCAATAATGTATTCAAAAAATATTGATGTTGACATTAATTTTAAATTTACCAAAAATTAAATGATCTTATCTAATGTTTACCTTTGAAAAAAATTTAATTTTTATTTTTATTTTTTTTAAATATATTTATTTCAATTTTGATTGGTTCACCTCTTATTTTACAATGATTACATTGTACCACAAAATCTGTAATTTGTTGTACCATAAAATCTTTTGTTGTACATACTGACATTAAATCACTAATTATAGCATTAATTTTTCCATATTGATTGGGTTGCTGGGTCAATCTGTTTCACTCTGCAGACTTCCAAACGTGACGGGAGGACTATTGGAACACAAATTTGCAATTTTTCGCCACTATTTTGGAATGTGAATTGTGCCCACGCTCCACGGGACTCGAACTAGTAACCTCTGCACTGCACCATACCTGACATTTAATGCTTCATGGCAGCCATTATGACACTTTCGCATAACGACCTGTGACTCCCACGTTGTGCTTTCACTTGTTGACGTTGCTGCTAGGTAGGATTAGCAATCTGTCACTTCAAGAAGCTGCCAACTCTTATGTCGATGCCCAATATGCATTTACAGTAAGTGGTATGACAACCTTTCCCGTAAGATATTTAAATTTTAAAATATTAATTGAAGTCTTTTAGTGAGACTTAAATTTTGAATTTTATATTAGATTTTATTTCATAAATAATGAAATAAAGTTCAATAATTTTATCATAACTTTGTTTAATAAAATTTATTTAAATTAATAGAAAAATATTGTAAATATAAAAAAAATTATAAAACTTTTAATTCAATAAATTTTTAATATAGAATAAAATGTTAAAAAAAAAAATTAAATGATTGATGCAATAATTTAAAATAAATATCAAAATATTTATTTTAAAACATATTTTTTATTTGAAAAATAAAAAAAATTATATATAAAAATTAAATACATTATAATTTGATTATAAAGTATTATATATATATAAACAAAAAGAATTTAATATTATAAATAAAGATAAATTTCAACTTTATTTCATAATTATTATTAAAAATATTCTATAGATATTTCATAAAAGTTGAAATCTCTACCATAATATAGCAACATTTTTTGTGTTTTTTAAAATTATAAAATAATATTCTTGAATATTTATTTTTAATCTTAAAAAAATATAAGACATTACTATAGATTTTGATTCTGTATAGTTAATTATAGAACTGCTCTTACGATATCCAATTTGGCTACCGGAGCAAACGTTTCTCCAAAATCTATTCCCGGTTGCTGCGAGAATCCTTTTGCTATAAGTTGTGCTTTAAATCTGTCAATTTCACCTTTCTCATTCAACTTTGTCTTGTACACCCACTTTACACCAATGAGATTTTTGTCCTTTGGTAAATCAACAAAATCCCATGTATCATTCTTTTCAATAGCTTCAATTTCTCCATCCATGGCTTGCACCCAATTTTCATCTCTGATTGCTTCTTCAAACGAAGAAGGTTGGCATGACAATAATGCAAAATTTGAACTAACATCCAAATCATCATAAATATCTTTCAGACTTCTTATCTTTCTCTTACCATTGCTTGATTCATCACCTGATTGATTGCTGGGAAAATCTTCATCTGTTGATCTACTTGAATATCCATGCTGCTCTGAAAATCTTGGAGTCCTTGTTGGTGTGTCTCTGTTTGGTGTCTTCACCTATGATTCTTGTTGCTCCTTTTCTGGTACATCATCTTCTTCCATTAGTGGCACTTGTGCATCAACTGTTTTGTCTACAGTTCCATTCCATGACTCTTGTTCCTTGAACACAACATCTCTACTAATTATGGTCTTATTTGTGACAGGGTTATACAATTTGTAAGCTTTTGATTGCTCACTATAACCAATGAATATGCATTTTTCACTTTTATCATCCAATTTGCCTCTTCACTGCTTAGGCACATGTGCATAAGCTACACATCCAAATACTCTGAGATGAGATATGTTGCAAGACATACCTGACCATGCTTGTTCTGGTACTCTGTTCATCACACTCTTTGTAGGAGATCTGTTGATCACATAAATAGCACATGCAACTACTTCTACCCAATACTCATTAGACAAGTTTCTTCCTTTCAACATGCTTCTTACCATGTTCATAATTGTCTTGTTCTTTCTCTCTACTACACCATTCTGTTGTGGTGTGTACCTGGTTGTAAACTGTCTTCTGATCCCATGTTGTTTGCAGTAATCATGGAATGCCTTTGAGTCATATTCTCCACCATGATCTGACCTCAATACCTTGATCTGTCGATCACTTTGGTTCTCTGCTAAGGCTTTGAATTCTTTGAACTTTGCAGAAGTTTCAGACTTCTTTTTCAAGAAGTAAACCCAAGTCATTCTACTATAATCATCAATGAATATAAGGAAGTAACAACTTCCACCAATCGACCATGTCCTCATAGGTCCACACAAGTCTGTATGCACTAGCTCAAGAGGTTGCTTTGCTCTGTATGCAACTCCCTTTGGAAAAATTTCACGGTGTTTCTTTCCCAAGATGCAACACTCACAAGTATTAGTAGGTTCTTTGATGGGAGGTAATCCTCTGATCATCTGTTTCTGTTGCAACAATCTTACACCAAAAAAGTGCACGTGTCCAAATCAAAAGTGCCATAACCAATAATCATTAGAACATGCGACTATAAAAGAACTCACCTAACCACCGTAATTCAAAATTAGAGGAAAGAGTTTGTTCCTCATCATCTGCACCTTTGCTACCAGCTGCTTTCTTGGGGGCTTGTCATATATAACACATTCTTGACCTTGAAAGATAACTCTGTATCATTTCTGTGTCAGGTCACCAACACTTAACAAATTATGTTTGAGACTAGGAACATAATATACCTCTGAGATTGTCTTAAGCTCCCCCTGCTTGGTCAGAATGTTGACCACTCATTTTCCATCTACTTCCACAGCCTTGTCAGTCCCCAACTTTACCTCTATTTTCACAGATTGATCGAAATTGGAGACCAAATCCTTGTTGCCTATCATTTGGTTACTACAACCACTGTCTAACAACCACACACTAGCAGATGGTTCATGCATGGTATGGCAAGCTAAGAACCTGGTGTTAGAACTCTCTGTAGTGACATTAGCTCTTTGGTTCCCTTAATCAACTATCTTCTTCCTGCAATCATGAGTATAGTGACCAAATTTATTGCAATAATAACATCTCACGTTTGATTTGTCAACTCTTTGATTATTGTTGAAGCTTCTATAGTTGCTTCCACTTTCATGTTCATGCTCTTCTCAGCCATCTCTCTGACCACCATATCTTCCGCTTCGTCCTCTGCCTCTCGATCTACTTCTGCCTCGACCTCTGTCTCTTGAAATAGAAACCTGACTTTTGAAAGTAGTCTCTAAAGTGGAATCCTTATTTCTGTCTATCCTTGCCTCATGTGATAGAAGTGATCCCATTAGCTCATTAACTATCAATGATGCCAAATCCTTGGATTCTTCTATGGCTACTACCACAACATCAAATTTGGTAGATAAAGATCTAAGGATCTTCTCAACCACTGTTTGATCTTTAATCTCTTCACCATAAATCTTTAATTGATTTACGACAGTTATGACCTAATTCATGAAAGAATTGATGTCCTTTGTTTCCTTCATCTGCAGACTTTCAAAATCTCTCCTAGTATTCTGCAACTTAACAATATTGACTTTGGCCATACCTATATAGTTTGTCGCCAAAGTATCCCATGCTACTTTTGTTGAAGACGTGATCATAATCTTCTGGAACACTGCTCAGTCCACTCCTTGCTGGATAAGCTGCAACGCTTGTGCATTCTTCTTCTTGTTTTTCTTCCATTGTTCCCTCTTTGTATTACTGAGAGCTTGTTCTTCTTCTTCATTCTTAGGTTCTAAAAACCCAAATTGGACATAATCCCAAACATCATGTGCCTGCAACGTGGTCACCATCTTAATGGCCCACACATCATAATCTTTCCTTATAAACGGTGGGAACTAGGGCTGGAAATTTGAGAAAGCCATCTTTCTTCAAAAATCCCTTTTTGAAAAAAACCCTAAATTTCTCCTTTGTAAAACTCTTTTAAAAAAAAAAATACACTTTTAATAAAAGGCAAAAACACCCTTTTTGAAAATCTCAATTAATTTTTATATATAAAAGATTTTTTTTTTTTTAATCTTTATATATAAAAAATAATAAACCTTTATATAACTTTTTAAAAAACAAACTTATGTTAAAGTTTCACATGAACGGCATAAATTTTTATGAAAAAATATAACAGTAGACCTTATTACTCCCATGCAAGTTTTTCCTGCTCCAAACCAAAAACGACATAGGTAATTTTCCAAATTTTCCAAACCCCTGTTGACTTTTAACTTTTTTACGCATTTGTTGTGAACTTCTCATGCGATTAACATACTGCACGATGCCCAGCGCCGACATTAGTCTGTTAATGCCATGGAAACGAGCTTGAACCGCGTGTTTGGAAAAGTGCTTAAGTCAAGGCTTGTTAATCCACCTGAAAAATTATATTTCTTCTCTCATAGGGATTGTTGTTAATCTTTTTTTCTTCACTTTTTGTAACCTCGCTCTGATACCAATTTGTTGGAAAGGCGGAGGAGACAAAGAACAAATAATTCACACATAAACACGAGTTGTGAACTGTGTGCTTGCTGAAGATGTGATCATAATCTTCAGACTTCTTAATAAGGATCATAATCCGTTCTTTAGGATCATAATCTGTTCTTTTTGCTCTTTGTAGCCTTGCTATGATACCAATTTGTTGGAAAGGCGGAGGAGACAAAGCACAAATAATTCACACATAAAACACGTGTTGTGAACGAAGTGCTTATTGAAGACGTGATCATAAATTTCATAGAGATGTGGTCCAACAGTTAAATGGAGAAGTTTGGTCCTCGAAGATTTTGTAATCCAATCTCAAGCAAAACTATGTATATGTCTGTGAACTGCTCCAGACACAATTTCTTCCATTAAAAAAAAACAATATTCATTATCAAAATCCCGCCAACGTCCTTCATCATATTTGAAATCCTTCGATGAACATGTAGCTATCATTTTTATCAACTCGACTCTGAGTTTCAAGAACAGACACTTCGATGTAATTTTGCCACAAAAAATGTCTTCACTGCCCATAGAAATGTTGTAGCTGCACAGGTAGCATTTCCTGTTGACAACCTAACAGCACTACCACTGCCACAATTTGTTGTTAGGGTTATTCACAGATGTATCTCCTGTCTAGTCTGTCACAGAAAGTTGAATAACCTACTACACTGAGGCAATATTCTCGACTTTTCTTCGTTAAATGAAATAGTTGACTGGTTGAAATAGCTGCCACAGTTAGACATATATTCGATCTGTTATAACTGATGTTTCAGATGAGAGCAGCCAACGATCAATCTATTCAAACACACTGCGGTATAAGTGATATTATGATTTCGAGTGAGTGAGTGATAGATACATATATTTATTTATACATTTATTTCTTATTTATTGAAGTTTAGATTTAAATTTATTTTTTCTACCCTATGTAATGCATAATAAGATTGGCATTTGAAATATTTTCACATACTTGGAAGCTATAATATGTACATATCTGATTCTTATATATTTCTTTTTATTCTTAATGTAATAATAATTATTTTTATTGTTAATAAAATTAGACATATATATTGTAAAAAAATATTCAAGATTGGATTCTATTTTATTATGGAGATTTTTAATTTGTTAAAAGACTTAGTTATAATAAAATGGCTCATCAATATCACATAACCGAAATAGAACTATAAAAATACTTAATTATAAAAAACTAACTCATCAATATTACATAACCCAAAAAATACCATAAAACATTTTACATAATATCACATAACCCAAAAATTCATAAAACATTTTATATATAATTTTTTTTAATAAAATAAAAAAACAAAAATTACAATTTTGAAATAAATCTCAACCTTCATATTTATATATATAACTTAATTAAAAAAAAAAAAATCTAAAATAAATTACTATACACAAATTGATAATTAAACTAGCACAACCACATTTACCAGTGTGGTCAATATAGGCCGATAGGCGTATATGAAGCATATATATAACCACATTTTGTAATGTGGTTGATATACACCGATAGGCTTATATCAACAACATTAATAATTATTATGTTTAATTTTTTTAAATACCAACTATTTATTATTATTAATAACTATATAAATAATAATAACCATATTATTATATATTTATATATATTATTATATGATTATTATATTAATATAATAATAATAATATAGTAAGTATTATATTAATAAAAATAAAAATAAAAATTATTATTATATTATATTGTTGAATTTAAGCTTCTGTGATCCATATCAAGTTTTTTGAGAAGATTTTTTGGTGTAAATCACATTCGAATGCATTTGTTGACGTGTTTCGAACCAATGAGTGTGGTTCATCATCAGGACAAGTTGAAGATTCAGATCCAGGTTGCATGTTAAATAGACAGAGCAGAACATCCAACGACTATATTGAACTAGTCAGCTAGAAATGCTAACGGCTATATTTGACTGGGAAACGGCTAATAAGACTGGACCAAGGGATATGGACAGGCGAGTATAATGGTTAAAAAGTTAATAATTCAGTTAAATGCCTATTATCATTTTTAAATTAATTAATGAGAAATAATTAGTTATTGAAATGACCTATATTTAAGTAAAATAAATAAATCTTTGGTTAATTAGTTTAAAATCAAATATAAACTAGATAATGTATTTATTCAAAATGAACTAAACATATTATTTATATATATATATATATATATATATATATATATATATATATATATATATATATTTGATTTTAAACTAACTAACCAAAGATTTATTTATTTTACTTAAATATAGGTCATTTCAATAACTAATTATTTCTCATTAATTAATTTAAAAATAGGCATTTAACTAAATTATTAACTTTTTAACCATTATATTCTCTAGTCCATATCCCTTGATCCAGTCTCGTTAGCCATTTCCCAATCAAATATAGTTGTTGGATGTTCTGCTCTGTTTATTTAACATGCAACCTAGATTTGAATCTTCAACTTGTCTAGACGATGAACCACACTCGTTGGTTCGAAACGCATCGACAAATGCATTCAAATGTGATTTACATCGAAAAATCTTCTCAAAAATTATATTATATTATTATTATAATAATATGAAGCCCCTGGGGTTAGGCCTAGCTATTGGCCGCGGGGCTTGATACCCTTGATCAAGCTCAAATATTTCCGTGGACGTAGCCACCACCCAGTGACAGCGGGTGTCTGTGAACCACACGTTGAAAAAACAAACAAACAAACAAACAAACAAAACAAAACAACCATATTCTTATATTTTTATATATAACTCGTAATAATACTAGTAATATTAATTAATAATAATAATAAATGATAGTATAATAATATAGTTATTATTATATTATTATAATAATAATATAAAATTATAACAATAATAATAACAATTATATTGTATTATTATTATAATAATAATATTAACCCATAATAACAACGATGGTTCAATAATAATTAGAATTGTGTTAAGGGAATTATTATTTATATTTTTTTAAAGATTTATGATTATTAATAACTATATAAATAATAACAACTATATTCTTATATATTTATAATTATTATATTAATATTATATTAAAGATATTAACTCATAATAATATTAGTAAAAATAATTAATAACAATAATAACTGATAATAATATTATATTATCATTATATTATTATAATAATATACTAATATAATTATTATTATAATAATATATTATAATAAGAATATAAAATAATAATAATAATAATAATAATAATTACTATATTGTATTATTATTATAGTAATATAATATATTTATTATATTATTATTATAATAATAATATTAATTCAGAATAACAACCATGGTCCAATAATAATTAGAATTGTGATAAGGGAATAATAAACCCAAGGGATTAATACTAAAACCCTAAGGGATTATGAACCCAAAGGAAGAATATTAACCCCAAGGGACTAATATTATAAATCAAAGTATATAAACCTTAAGATAAATATTATAAACACTCAAATAAACATGATTGACCATCATTGATTTTCACATTAAGACAATCCTTATCACAATTCCATGTTGGACCATGGTTGACCATGGTTGACCCAAGCGATTGATATTACAACCCCAAATGAACAATAAACCCAAGGGATTAATACTAAAACCCCAAGGGATTATGAACCTAAGGGAATAATATTAAACCCAAGGGACTAATATTATAAACCCAAGGTATATAAACCCTAAGTGGAGACAATTTTTGCCATAATGCAAGATCGGACCATGATTGACCACAATTGAACATGGTTGGTTATGGCTGACCATGCTTGACCATGATTGATATTATAAACCCAAGCTAATAATAAACCCAAGGGATTGATATTATAAACCCAAGTTAATAATAAGCCCAAGGAATTAATACTAAAACCCCAAGGGAATAATATTAAACCCAAGGGACTAATATTATAAACCCAGCATTGGTAAACACAAATATAAATATTACAAACACTAAAATAAACATGTTTTATTTTCATGATAAGACAATCCTTGTCACAATGCAACACTCAACCATGGTTAGCCATGGTTGGCTATGATTGACAATGGTTGACCATGAATGATACTATAAACATAAGGGAATAATAAACTCAAGAGATTGATATTATAAACCCAAAGGAATAATAAACCCAAGGGATTAATACTAAAACCTCGAGGCATGATGAACCCAAGGGAATAATATTAAGCCCAAAGGACTAATATTATAAACCCAACGTATATAAACCCTAAGGTAAATATTATAAACACTAAAATAAACATGACTGACCATGGTTGATTTTCATATTGAGACAATCCTTATCACAATTCCATGCTTGACCATGGTTGACATCATAATAAACCATGGTTTATTGGGGAATAATAAACCCAAGTGATTGATATTATAAACACAAAGGAACAATAAACCCAAGGGATTAATACTAAAACCCCAAGGGATTATGAACCTAAGGGAATAATATTAAACAAAAGGGACTAATATTATAAACCCAAGGTATACAAACCCTAAGATAAATATTAAAAATACTAAAATAAACATGGTTGAATTAATAAACCCTAAGAATTAATATTTTAAACTCAAGGGATTAATAAAACAAAGGGATTATTAATATTATAAACCCGAGGAACTAATAAACCCAACTGTTTAATATTATAAACCCAAGGAATTAGTGAACCCAAGGGATAAATATTAAAAACCTAAGGGATCAAGAAGCACAAGGGATCGATATTACAAACACAAGAGATTAATAAAGCTCACCATGATTGATATTATAAACCCAAGTTAATAATAAACCCAATGGATTACTACTAAAACCCCAAGGGATTATGAACCCAAGGCGATAATATTAAACCCAAGAGACTAATATTATAAACCCAACATTGGTAAACCCTAATATAAATATTACATACACTAAAATAAACATGGTTTATTTTCATGGTGAGACAATCCTTGTCACAATGTGACATTCAACCATGGTTGATCATGGTTGGCTATGATTGACAATGGTTGATCATGATTGATATTATAAACCTAAGGGAATAATAAACTGAGGGGATTGATATTATAAACCCAAAGGAATAATAAATCCAAGGGATTAATACTAAAACCCCAAGGGATTATGAACCCAAGGGAATAATATTAAACCCAAGGGACTAATATTATAAACCCAACATATATAAACCCTAAGATAAATATTATAAACACTAAAATAAACATGATTAACCATTGTTGATTTTCATATTGAGACAATCCTTATCACAATTCCATGCTCGACCATGGTTGACTATGGTTGACATCATAATAAACCATGGTTGACTCGGGAATAATAAACCCAAGAGATTGATATTATAAACCCAAAGAACAATAAACCCCAAGGGATTATGAGCCTAAGGGAATACTATTAAACAAAAGGGACTAATATTATAAACCCAAGGTATACAAACCCTAAGATAAATATTAAAAATAATAAAATAAACATGGTTGAATTAATAAACCCTAAGAATTAATATTTTAAACTAAAGGGATTAATAAATGAAAGGGATTATTAATATTATAAACCCAAGGAACAATAAACCTAAGGGATTAATACTAAAACCCTAAGGGATTATGAACCTAAGGGAATAATATTAAACCCAAGGGACTAATATTATAAACCCAACGTATATAAACCCTAAGTGGAGACAATTTTTTTCATAATGTGAGATCGGACCATGATTGAACACAATTGACCATGGTTGGTTATGGTTTCCCATGATTTATATTATAAACCCAAGTTAATAATAAACTCAAGCGATTGATATTATGAACCCAAGGATTAATACTAAAACCCAAGGGATTATGAACCCAAGGGAATAATATTAAACTCAAGGGACTAATATTAAAAACCCAACATTGGTAAGCCGAAATATAAATATTACAAACACTAAAATAAACATGGTTTATTTTCATGGTGAGACAATCCTTGTCACAATGCGACATTCAACCATGGTTCACCATGGCTAGCTATGATTGACAATGGTTGACCATCATTGATATTATAAACCTAATGGAATAATAAACCCAAGGGATTTATATTATAAACCCAAAGGAATAATAAACCCAAGGGATTAATACTAAAACCCCAAGGGATTATGAACCCAAGGGAATAATATTAAACCCAAGGGACTAATATTATAAACCCAACATTGGTAAACCCAAATATAAATACTACAAACACTAAAATAAACATGGTTTATTTTCATGGTCACACAATCCTTGTCACAATGCGACATTCAACCATGGTTGACCATGGTTGGCTATGATTGACAATGGTTGACCATGATTGATATTATAAACATAAGGGAATAATAAACCCAAGGGATTGATATTATAAACCCAAAGGACTAATATACCCAAGGGATTAATATTAAAACCCAAAGGGATTATGAACCCAAGGGAATAATATTAAACCCAAGGGACTAATATTATAAACCCAACATTGGTAAACCCAAATATAAAGATTACAAACACTAAAATAAACATGGTTTATTTTCATGGGGAGACAATCCTTGTCACAATGCAACATGCAACCATGGTTGACCATGGTTGGCTATGATTGACAATGGTTGACCATAATTGATATTACAAACCTAAGGGAATAATAAACCCAAGGGATTGATATCAGAAACCCAAAGGAATAATAAAACCAAGGGATTAATACTAAAACCCTAAGGGATTATGAACCCAAGGGACTAATATTATAATTCCTAAGATAAATATTATAAACACTAAAATAAACATGATCGACCATCGTTGATTTTCATATTGAGACAATCCTTATCACAATTCTATGCTGGACCATGGTTGACCATGGTTGACATCATAATAAACCATGGTTGACTCGGAAATAATAAACCCAAGTGATTGATATTATAAACACAAAGGAACAATAAACCCAAGGAATTAATACTAGAACCCAAAGGGATTATGAACCTAAGGGTATAATATTAAACAAAAGGGACTAATATTATAAACCCAAGGTATACAAACCCTAAGATAAATATTAAAAATACTAAAATAAACATGGTTGAATTAATAAACCCTAAGAATTAATATTAATAAACCAAAGGGATTATTAATATTATAAACCCAAGGAACTAATAAACCCAACCGTTTAATATTATAAACCCAACATTGGTAAACCCTAATATAAATATTACAAACACTAAAATAAACATGGTTTATTTTCATGGTGAGACAATCCTTGTCACAATGCGACATTCAACCTTGGTTCGCTATGATTGGCAATGGTTAGCCATCACTGATAACGTAAACCTAAGGGAATAATAAACCCAAGGGATTGATATTATAAACCCAAAGGAACAATAAACCCAAGGGATTAATACTAAAACTGCAAGGGATTATGAACCCAAGGGGATAATATTAAACCCAAGGGACTAATATTATAAACCCAACGTATATAAACCTTAAGACAAATATTATAAACACTAAAATAAACATGATTGAGCATCGTTGATTTTCATATTGAGACAATCCTTATCACAATTCCATGTTGGACCATGGTTTACCATGGTTGACATCATAATAAACCATCATTGACCGAGGAATAATAAACCCAAGCGATTGATATTATAAACCCAAAGGAACAATAAATCCAAGGGATTAATACTAAAACCCCAAGGGATTATGAACCTAAGGGAATAATATTTAACCCAAGGGACTAATATTATAAACCCAAGGTATATAAACCCTAAGTGGAGACAATTTTTTTCATAATGCAAGATCGGACCATGATTGACCACATTTGACCATGGGTTGTTATGGTTGACCATGATTGATAGTATAAACCCAAGTTATAATAAACCCAAGGGATTGATATTATGAACCCAAGGAATTAGTGAACCCAAGGCATAAATATTAAAAACCTAAGGGATCAAGAAGCGCAAGGGATCGATATTACAAACACAAGAGATTAATAAACCCTACCAATTGATATTCTAAATACAAAGGTTTGATAAACTCACATGATTATTAATATTATAAACCCAAGCGATCAATAATTGTTAGAGATTGTTAGTATTATAAACTCAAACCCATGGGGATAATAAACCAAAACCAAAGGGATTAATACTAAAAACCCAAGGGATTATAAACCTAAGGGAATAATATTAAAGTGAAGGGATAAATACTATAAACCCAAGGTATATAAACCTGAATATAAATATTATCAACTCTAAAATAAACATGGTTGACCATGGTTTACAATGATTGATTTTCATATTGAGACAGTCTTTGTCACAATGCGACGTTGGACCATGGTTGAGCATCGTTGACCATGGTTTATTTTTATATTGAAACAATATTTGTCACAATGCAATGTTGGACCATGGTTGACCGTGGTTGACAATGCTTGATTTTCATATTCAGACAATCTTTGTCACAATATGACATTGGGACATGGTTGACCATGATTATAAACTGAAGGGATTTATATTAAACTGTAGGATTAATATTATAAACCTTATGAATAATATTTCATGTTGAGACAATCTTTGTTAGAATGCTATGTTGGACCATGGTTGACTCTCATATTGAGACAATCTTTGTGACATTGGGATGTTGCATCGTAGTTTACCATGGTTGACCATGATATATTTTCTTATGGAGACAATCTTTGTCACAATGTGATGTTGGACCGTGGTTGATTTTCATATAAACCCCAATATTATAAACCTAATAATAAACCGTAATATTATAAACTAATAGTAAACACAATATTAGAAACCCTAATATTAGAAACACTAATATTAAACCCCAATTTTGTAATGTCACGTTGCAACGTTAACTAAATTTCAATGTAATGCTAGTCTACAATTGATTATATTTTACCATGATAACCTAGGTTGACCATGTTTGACAATATTAACATTGGTTGGCCATGTCAAGCATGGGTTGATAATGGTTTTTAAACGTTGATTGTGGTAACTATGGTTGACCACATTAGTAAATGTGGTTAACTGATTTTTAAATGTCACATTGCGATGTTTGATAAATTGGCACATTGTGGCACCATTACGATGTTCAACAAATTTTTGTCACACTCCACAATGTAACATTGCAACCAGGTTTTTCATAATGAGACAATGGTTTGTCACATTGAGATGTTTGACTAATTTGATGACGATTGACAATAGTTTTCTATGATAGATTATGGTTGTCTATAATGATAATGAGAGGATATGGTTGACTATGTTGTCACTATGGTTGAACATGGTTGACTATCGTTTTCCACGTTTAGGCTAGAGAGATTGACTATGTTTGACTATATCATCACGTTGACTATTATTAAATATGTTAAACATAGGGTTGACCAACTTCAATCATGGTCAACTATTTAAACATTGCCCATCAAATATTATATATATAAATTTGATAAATATAATATAATTATATACTATAATTATTTTAATTATAAATTGAAATATATATTAATATTAATAAATAGCTAATATTAAAATTATCATATTAACCTATCATATATTATTAATATATTAATAATTATGTATATTAATTAATCCTTATTATTATTAATATTTTAATTAACCTATTTACTCATATTTGTATTTATTAAATTATTTTAAATTATATATATATATATATATATATATAAAATAAAGTTAATTTTACAAACTTAATATTAGAAACCCAATATTTTAAAGCTATATTAAAAATATTATATATTAAACCATAATATATATAAATTTTAAGAATCTAAATCCTATATATCAATCCTTAATACTATAAATAATTATATTTATTTGATTAATATAACATTATTTAACATTTATATTATTAAAAATATTTTACTAATAATTTAACATTTATCAATATACTTTTAATAATATATTTACCAATAAGTATATTGACTTTAAAATTAATATTAATATTAAAACAACTACATCTACCGACTAAAACAATAAAAGTACTACAACGAAACTGATTTTAAATTCATTAAGTTTTCATTTTCCATTGTGCCTAATAAAATGCGTTTTCATTTTCCATTATACATAATGAAGTGCTGCCCTAGATTCTTCCTTAAAACGAAATTTTTTTATATATTTATGACTCCACTTAACATCATTCTACTTTAAACCATTGATATCACGTTTGTTTGGAAAAAAACTCATAAATTTGATTTCTTTATTAAAATTTTTATTAATAGTATTTCCATGTTTCATATTTTCCATTTTCACCAATAATCTTTTATAAAAACTCAATAATAAACCAATTTATTAAATTAAATATTCTTAAAAAAAATTAGAGGCATTCCTTAAGTTCTCATTTCCACCAATGACATCGATATTCTTTTGCAATACATGAGGCAATTGCAAAAGTTAAAAGAACAGAGAAGTGTTGTTGTAGATTCTGTTGTAGATTAGGGATATAGATTCTGTTGTATATTAGGGATATTCAAGTACATTCCAGATAGGGTTCGGTGGAAAAATGGTTCTCAATAGTCAATCAGAAAAGCATGCTTGCATGACTCTTTTGATCCAACAATTCACCTTTCCACTCTGCTAAAAATAACAAGATGTAAGTGAGAATGTAGACTATTTCAATTGGTTCAAAACAGATTGGATTAAAATTTTAGTTTCAATGAAATCTCTATTATATCTAATTGATAGTGGGGAGTTAATTTTTTATCCAAGAAATTTTTTCTAACTCGATTAAAGTTGAAATTTATTAAATTAAAAATTTCATCTAAAGAGGTATATTTAAAAAGGTTCATGTACTATGTCTAACTTGTATATTTAAACAAAGAGATCAATATCTTTTGTAATAAATTTTGATTTCCAATCAACTTTATTAAAATACCCTACTCTTACAAAATGAGATCATTATCTTTTGTAATAAATTTTGATTTCTAACCAACTTTATTGAAGTACCCTACTCTTACAGAATGTATTAATGTATACAACATGCACTAAACTGAATGTATATTATATAAATTGTATTGTAGAGTTAATAATTGCTTGGTATCAAATGACTCAAGGGATGATGAATGCTTCCTTTATTTTATTAATCACTTGCATCAATTTTTTCATGTGATTGTCTAAGCACAATATTAAAAGGTTGAAATGGAAATTTCAAAAGTATTAAAGCCTTATAAACAAAGCATCAATTTTTCCATGTGACTGGCCAAGAACAATATTAAAAAGCTTAAATGGAAATTAAAAGAGTGTTAAAGCCTAATAAACAACACAACATATAAGCTTCAAATCCACAAATTTATTTGTTTTCAAGATTTTTTTGCTGGAAACCAGTTATAATTTTTTTAAGAAAGACAAAATAATTTTAAATTTAAAAGTTGATTGAAAATAAAACTCAGAAAATGAATTTTTAATATATTTATATTCTAAATGATAGTCATGCCAACATAAAGAAGAACACTAAACCTGAGAATTATTTATATGTATTTATCTTTAATGATTCATTTTGAGTTTCAATTGAAAGATGCTTCATAGATGAATTCTAATAATTTTATTTTAATTTCAAGAAAGTTCTTTCATTGAAGAATGATGTGTTAAGTTTTTTCACAATATAAAAATCTATATTATATTCAATTAAGTTTATTTGATTAGAGATTTATATGTTATATAATAATTTAAAGTCTAGGTTTTTGTTACCATTATTGGCTTTCATAATATAAGTTGTTAGGATTTTCACTTGATACACAATATTCAAAGGATTTAATAATTTATAATTTTGAATGGTTATATTTAAATTCCTAATGAATTTCCTTAAGTCTGATTTGGGTACATTATAAACACTAAATAATTTTATGGTGGTGGCAACTACTTAAATAATTTTATGGTGGTGGCAACTACTTATATATTTTTCAAATATATTGCTATTGGTTATTCCATTTTTTAAGTTTTAATTTTCTCTTGATATTTAAATTGTTAGATATGACTTTAGTTTCTAAAGGATGTTGATTATATAGATCACCTGACATTTTCATGGGAAAAAAAGAACATAAATACAAAATTAGCTATAACCCCTTTGTATTGAGACTAACCAAAATTTGAAGTTTGAGGATATCTAATGTTTTGTGGTTTTGAGTATGGAAGGTGTGGCTTTTGTACACAATATTATTGTATGTAAAAATGAAAAAAAATGATCTAATTTAATTTTCTTAAAACATTCTTTTCAATAGATTAAAAAGCATAATAATTTATTTGTTTTAGAAATTTTTTGTTGTTGGAAATCCATTATTATTTTTTTAAGAAAGACAAAATAATTTTAAATTAAAAAGTTGATTGAAAATAAAACTCGGAAATTTTAATATATTTCTATTCTAAATGATAGTCATGCCAACATAAAGAAGAACACTAAACCTTAGAATTATTTATGCATATTATTTATATGTATTTATCATTAATGATCCATTTTGAGTTTCTTGAACATTTGGTAAAGTTGTTCTTGGTAGCATAAAAATGACAAGAAAAAGAAACTAAAGGTAATTGAATGTACATATAAAAAACAATGTGATTTTATACATCCATATATATAAAAAATTATATTTCAACATTCAGTTTAGTTTTTAATAAATATGATTGTTAATAGTCAATCATAAATATCATTGCTAATAGTCAATCTATATGTCACCTCACTTATTGACTTTGATAGTAGTATAGTCAATCTACCCAATTGACTTTGATAGTAGTATAGTGTTGCAAAGAATATAATTTATTTAACATTGCATACAAATTGGGAATGTGAAATTGTTGTGTAGCTTTCAATGTTTTACAGTACATAAATGAATTTTGCACACAAATTGGTCTTACTCCACTTTTAATTTTAAATTTATAAATACCTAAAGAAACAATGAATCTATTTGGATAAACATTTGCTTTGTTAAGGTTATCTCTCTATAAAATATTATTAAGAACATTAAAGGGTGAAATTGATAGACATGTTAATGAAATTGAAGACAATTGTTATTTGGAAATGGACACACGTTATCAATGTTTTGAAACGGATAATCATCTTATTATCTTATTCCAAAATACACCTTTCCACTACTATGACAAGTGTGTGGTAGGTGTGTGTAACATTTTCCATTCTCGTTAATCTTTATAGGCGTTAATTAACAAATAGCATAGTAAATTTGTAATCAAGCTTTGTAAAAATATAATTTATGATTTAGATATGCAGTAAAGTTAGTGGTGTGAATCAATCCATTGATATTGTGCCAACCACCCGAATGAAAATACACTGGTATCTTTAAATTTCAACTGTGCGATCAATTTTTTTAATTAAGAAAATGATCACGTAATTAAAAAACCGCAAACATGCCGAGATTCTAAATTCCAAGCCTCCTCGTTCAATCAATATATCTTAATTCCATTGAACGTCTGCGTCACTCCGTGAAAGCTCAGACTGAAACAAGTCGATCAGCTGATGTATGCACATCTTCGTCTGGAAGGCAGGTCTCAGACTCAAAGTCACATCACGGCAGGAAGGACCATATATATGATTTACAGTGGCAGTGGTTCAATTAGACACTCTTTGATGTAGTCCTTGATTTTTGTTTTAGAAATGCCAAAACCATCTCCTTCCTTGAATATCACCATCGTCACTCGAGTCTCTTCCATTAGCATCTTCTTGCACTGAAACGGGATGTCCACATCTGATGTGTCGTCGGGCTTCAGAAACTCCGAGGTGAGCTCCTTCACCGCCGGCTCCAGAAGGCTGTAAATGTAATTCACAGCCACTTCCTCTGTACTTCCAGGATGTTCTTTCATATAACATTCAATACTGGACGCCAATTCTCCACGAGCCTTCTCAGCCTTATAAGTATGTATGTCGTCGGCCAGGCGGGTAATGATGCAGTTGAGCTCTGTGAGAACACGGCTTCCTGGGTAATCTAATTGCTCCAATGCCGCTTGGGGAAGGATTTGCCCTTCCATCAATAACACTCCACTCACCAGAAGTATACGTTGGCCGATGGAAATGATCCCGTTCCTTATGTATTCCTCCAAGCTTGGCACGTACTCAGATGCTAACCATTCAGCTTCTTCATAATACCCCAGAAGATATTCCTCCCACTGATGAATTCAAGATTAAGATTAGAAAATAATTACAATATTGATGTCTGCACAGTAAGTCAGATAAAAAGAATTCACAAATTCATCATTACTACTTACTCCCTTTCTGAAAAAGCTAAGCAATTCGCGCCCCTGTAACTTCTCTGCCTCCCGAACCACTTCGTGAACAATTTCGTAAAAGATTTTGTAGCAGAGTTTCATATAGTCTGGAAGGCTTTCTGTCAAGGAGAGGTCCCACCTGAAGAGCCAACATAATAGAATTAGAATTAGGCACACAGGATGATCCACAATGCCAATGCAGATGCTAATGATAATTGCAATAGCATCCTACCTTCTGACAGCCTCAGTGAATAGCTTCAATTCATCGAGGGTTCCATATGTATCATACATATCATCCAGAACAGTATTCAAGCACGCCACTTTTGAAAAGAGGAATCTGCATTTGGCATACTGGGGCTCATACGTGCCAGCCGCTACTATGAAGAAACATTCCACAGGCCTCTCTCGACCGAAGGGTAATAAAGGGAATTCCGAATGTTTAAACCAGCTGTGGTGCAGAATCAATCAAAGAAGGAATTAAAACAAGTTTCATCATTCAAAGAAGGAATTATAAGAAATTTGAAACTGAGTAAGTAATTTCTTTTCTAATTTCTGAGTAATCAGAATATGGTGGATATATACTACATTCTGGAATAATAGCATAAATAATTAGGTTGGTTTATTACGTGGTGACATTCTTCATCTCTTTTTGATGAATTGCCTGGATAATGTTGAAGTCCAGTTTAGCCAATTCTAAAATCTTTTGGTTGTTTACTCTGGGAAGCCTGAAATTGGATAAAAATGCAGCACCTGGTCAGTCTTATTATTATTATCAGCCAGGCACGAAAGGAAAGAACCCGCAAATTATGCTAAATTTTGGAAAAACGATGAAGAGAAATTATGAAAATGATATTGAATCTGGGGTCTCACTTACTTATAAACACTTTTGGCTAAGCGTGCATAATCTGAACTATACCCTTGACAATATCTCTTTGCTTCTACTCTGGAAACACTGGCATGCCAAGAATTCTCCAGCTCGTATTGAATCTGGCAATGGTAAACAAAATATTAGAAACTCATTCAATCGCTTCCGTGGAGAAAAACAAATAAGCGAGTCGACATGTCTGGACAGTAGGTTACCTCCTGGCTTAGGTTTTGCTTGTTGTTCCATGCAGTGAAAATCTCACTTTTCTCAAGAGCTTCTCTTAAATATTTTGTGGCAAAGTCTCTAGCTTCATCCAAAATAGTTTCTCCAGGGAATGCGAGCTGGGAAGCTCTATACAGGCTCAACATGCTTGCTACATTTTTGTTAAATTGACTGGTTGAGCAAAAGAAATGCCCATCAGCATCTTTGAAATTCTCGAAAACCGCTGTTAATACGATGTCCAAAGGTCAGAAGAGAGAACTGATCATGACGATAATTTATTCTTGTTTGTGAGATAAAAGGTTTGTGCTTTTAGGTAATTTGATTACTAAAATATGAGGAGCCCTGAACTTTTCATTGCAAATTTGGTAGTTTTAAGGAATTAGATGGACAATACTGAGGTAAAAATAAATAGAGTATTTTCGGAATTTACAATTTAGATAAAAGTTGATTCTATACTCTCTAAATTTAAATTTGTAACCTTTAAAAAAACAAATAAATTTAAACTATTAATAGTACCCAGGACACCCCACCTGGAGTTACACTGTACCAATGCAGCCGAAGGAGTCGAAATCCGAAAGCAGTGATCTCAAGATCTGCAACTGGGTTCAGACTTTCGTTCCAATGCCTGTATGCAGGACATGTCATAAATGTTACGTTGAAGGATTTTTCAGAGAAAATGTGGAAGGGAAGGTTAGTCAAATTAATTTTTTTATGATACCTGTAAACACAATCGAGAATTTCCTTGATTTCCTTTGCAAAGTGTCTATCGATTCCAAGGCGTACAATATTATCCACCATTAAGAGGCCTTCCAGCAGATCCACAGGATAATGGAAGGGAACTGCAGTATGCGTAGTTAATTAAATTTATTGAAATTTATAAAGTAAAGCAAGGACCGGGCCAAGATGCAAACAACATGAAACCTCCACACATACCAAATCTGCCAAACTTAGTGAGCACGCTGTTCAGGAATTCAAAGCATTTCATGTCTCCAGTGTGCATGAAGACGCAGGCAGTAGAAGCAGGTGAGCCTGAGAAAGACCCATCTTGGCTTTGAACATCAACTATTGTTTCCCAGTCGACCATATCTTGTATGCCCTCCAAAGATGACAATAATGTTCCGCCATGAATTTCGTCCCTGGGGAGACTGCAACATTCATTTATTAGAATTTGAATAACATTAAGTAATATGGTCTAATTCGGTTATTGAATTGACAATATGTTAATTTGAATTCACATACTTGGCTAGTTTCTCCTTCCGTTTCATCTGGAGCATACGCACACAAGGCAAGTTGTAGGGAAGTCCGACGTGCAGAGATTGGGCTTCTCTTATCAAGGAAGGAAAGATGATCTCAAAGTCTGTTACACAACTATCCTGATCGCTTTCATCCTTTATTGCTTCCAGATTGCTTTTTATGAATTCAATGCCTGTATATACAGATCAATGGACATTGTCATTACAATTACATGATCACGAGGTTACTGCAAGTTTTATATCCACAAAAATTGCTCTCTTGATGCAAGGAAATGAAATTTGAAGGATCAAAATTTTGGCAAATATATTTTTAAGAAAAAACCAGAAAAATTAACCCGATTACTAATATTAACCCTACATGATGAGAATGATAAATAAATTAAAAAAACAACACTCAAATCCCAATTTTAATTCTTGCCCTGCTCTACTCACACATCCCAACTTTCCATTTAATGAGAATTAAAAAGACAACTCTCAAATCCCAATTTCAGTTCTTACCATTCTCTACTTGCACATGCCCAACTTTCCATTTAAGGAGCGCAAGAACACATGAAAGAGTGGCAAGCAGGCGGTCGGACAGGAGAAAGTGCGACTCAGTTCCCCATGAACCATCTTTTAACTGGTTTTTCAAAATCCAATCAACTGTTTGGGGAAATTGCGGTCGAGAAGAACCATCAATGGCGGGCACCCTGGCTACCCATGCTGTGTCATAAGCAGATGGGGTGATCATTAAAGCATCTCCTTCACCTGTAAGCATCAGCTTAATCTCACTAATAAGTGTCTCCGCGCGTTCTCCATAGCAAGAATCCTGTTCAATTAACACAGTTAGTGATCATTATCAAAAGTGATATAAATACTTGATCTGATCAGAAGAAAGAATAGTGTTACTCACAGTATAAGGGGATTGAAGAGATTGCACAAAATCGTAATCCCAGACATTTGGATGAGGATTGGCCGTCCTCCTGATCACGCTGTTGCTGCTGCTACTTGTCGACAGAGTAGAAGAAGCAACAGAAATGCTAGCCATTATAGCAAATATTAGCTATATGCAATAGAATGGAATTTGGCCAACAAATTTTGCTTGCTTGATTGGCTTGCTTCGTAGACAACTGAGTCACCTGCTGGTATTATGTAGGTATATATAGTGGCCTACGTCGGTGGAAGGAAGCTCAGGCGGGGAAAGTGATGAGTTGAGTGACTTCCAAATTGTGGGCAGGCAGCGATAAATAAATTGTTGCATGTGAGTCACATTATTTTGCCCCGCACACCAGGCAGGCAGCGATAAATAAATTGTTGAATGTGAGTCAAATTATTTTGCCCCGCACACCAGGCAGGCAGCGAAAAGTACGCAAAAATACTTCGGATCAATCACCAATAACCAAATTCGAATTTGAATTCTATTTTATACTTTCTTCCATGTTTTTGTCTTTAATTCTTGGTCTTCGTCTTTAATTTTTTTTGTTTTTATTTCGTTTTTTTTGGTCTTTCTTTGCATGTTTTTGTCTTTAATTCTTGGTCTTCGTTTTTAATTTTTTTGTTTTTATTTCTTTTATTTTTTTTTGTCTTTCTTTCCATGTTTTTCTTTGCATGTTTTTGTATAGTTACCAAATTCCAATTTGAATTTTATTTTATACTTTTTTTCCATGTTTTTGTCTTTAATTTTTGACTTCATTTTTAATTTTTTTGTTTTTAATTCTTTGTCTTTTTTTCCATGTTTTTGTATAGTTACCAAATTCGAATTTGAATTCTATTTTATACTTTCTTCCATGTTTTTGTCTTTAATTCTTTGTCTTCGTCTTTAATTTTTTTGTTTTTAATTCTTTGTCTTTCTTTCCATGTTTTTGTCTTTAATTCTTTGTCTTCATCTTTAATTTTTTTGTTTTTAATTCTTTGTCTTTCTTTCCATGTTTTTAAAGACCAGTTCTCAATTTCCAATTCCACCTAACAACAAGTATATTGGTTTCTTGCCCATTCCTGGTACAATTAGTTTTTTCATTTTTTCAATAATGTATAGTTATCAAATTCCAGTTTGAATTCTATTTTATACTCCAAAAAGGTCAAATTCTAATTTGAATTGGATTTTATATCCACATTTTATACTTAAAAAAAAGTTCAAAAACATATATTTAATAGATTTTTAAATAGATATTTTTTTCAAAATTTAAATAACAGTCCTTATATTAAAAAAAAAAAAAAACTCGTTAAAATTTTCCTTTTACTTATCTCCAATATTAATCTAGACAATCTACCATGTCTAGGATGTTATTGACCCATCCTATTTAAAATGGTCTAGAAATAATGAGAAACAAAATGCATCAAATTTATTACTATTGCAAACTAAGAAAACACGTAAAAGTAAAATCTAATCTAATTCACAAAACTCAAAGTTAGGGCCCAATATAAAGATTAAGATATTGGATATTAAAAGTATACTTCAAGTGATATATGAAGAAATTTATGTGTGAATGTGAACAAACATTGAAACCACTCTAGGAGGGTCCCCTTGCACATATCCACAATCTCCAAGAGAGTTTTCTCAAAAGCCAACATAAATGATATCTGGTTTAGGATTGAATTTTGAATTTAGAACCTTTACTTCATAACCATTTTAAATTATAGTTAAAACAATGTTATGTACAAAGGAAATGTTTTTAAAGCTTACAAAACAATACAAGGAAAGTAATAAAGAATCATAACATTTTGAACCTTTACTTCATAATCATTTTATATTATAGTTAAAACAATGTTATGTATAAAGGAAACGTTTTTAAAGCTTACAAAACAATGCAAGGAAAGTAATAAAGAATCATAACATGTCAAACGAGAAAAATTCAATCATAAAATGTCAAAAATTTAAAACACAGCTTACAAAATAAGTGTTTATACAAAACTGGTGATAGAAATGAAAATTTTATGATCATGATCATAAATTAAAGGCCAAAACTATCTCAAGGTGTGTAGGTTATCCCATCTCCATTATCATCATCAACATCACTATATTGAGCGATGAGAGAGGCATTGTCACTACTAGAACTCTCATTTGAAATATCTCTAAGAAAGATATCATTCTCATTTATGTGATGTGCATATGTGGAAAATAACTTTAAATTTGGTGCTTGTGAAGTTGGACTAGATGCATTAAAAATAGGAGGAACCTCTCATACTATCTTTGAAGTTATTGTTTTCCCCTCCAAAGATTTCATCCACAAGTGTAAATTACAATGAGTTCTAGCCAAATTTTCCAATTTGCTAGCTCCTAAATGGTTTCTTTTCCTGCTACAGATGAACTAATGAATGCTCCAACTCTTCTCACATGATGAGGAACTAGTGACTTATTTTTTTCTACATGAAAATAATATTAATATTAGTACAAGAATTTACATGTAACAATTTGCAAATATACATAAAAGGTATAAATAATTATGATGCCCTACATACTTGACTCTACACCCTGATTGCAAACATTTATACTTGAGGCATCTCATATCCATCGAGAAACCAAGGATGATCTTCAAATGGTGCACATCTCGTATTAACCTAGTTGTAGTGAAACCATTGTCGGTCCCTTGCCTATATGATATTGATTGTATTTGTATAATATTGTATCTTAGGATCATGATACATCATATCCATATAATTATAAAATCCCTTCATGATATCCCTATCTTTAGGAACATGAAATTAATTAGGCACTAGGAAAATCCCTGCAACATGTAATGGTCTATATAACATACACCACCTTTTGTTGACAATGTCCCATATCGATTTATACCTTAAACTATCATTATTATATATCAATGATATATGTTCTCTTACTCTCCCCATGCCCTCATATACAATACCCATGCATGCAACATTGGAATCTACCATCCTCAAAATTTGTACTATAAGCTCACAAATAGAAATATATTTTTCTATACATGATCAAAATATTTCTTTGAAGATTATTTGCTCTACTAGTTTACCACCTTCTGACCTTGAAAAATGAGAATTCACCCACTCATCATTACATACAAATGATCTTAATGCATCTTTTTGTTCTATCACCCTTTGTAGTGCAATGAAATGGGTGACAAACCTAGTGCCATCGCGTCTTAGAGGATTTATAGTTTTCTATTTTCTAAACTTACTTAAACTCAATCAATGGTGAAGAATGAATTTGACCATTTTTTTTTATTTGAGATATATTTACTTGGACCCAACCTATTTTACCAATGTCATGAAGGGATAGATAAATAGAATGCCCTACACAATTTGTCCAAAACAACTTAGGTACATGTTTCATCAATAAGTCAAAAGTACAAACACAATTGGATGCATTATCAATGGCAACTTGGACTACATTATCCCCTCCAATGGGTAACATGGTGTGCCTCAATATCTTGAATAAATATTCAGCAAACTTTGTTTTTTTCATACAATCAATGGTAGACAAATGAATCACTCCCTAAGGACAAAAAATAGCATGTTCCCAAGAGGTCTAAACAAGTGATTGGTCTAACCATGACTAACTAGAGTGCATCCAGAAATGGCCCATGAATTTCTTATTGGTTTAACACTTTTCTCTATTCTATATTTGCTCCTTTCAACTCTTTTGGTCCTAAGACTTTTATAGCTTGGAAGAACATGTAATATAATTTTTTCCTAATGTGGTCAAGATGGACCTCTAGCGTTGGTGGCAGCCAAGTTACAAGAACTCATTAAATTTTTCCTTTTACTTATCTCCAATATTAATCTAGACAATCTACCATGTCTAGGATGTTATTGACCCATCCTGTTTAAAATGGTCTAGAAATAATGAGAAACAAAATGCATCAAATTTATTACTATTGCAGACTAAGAAAACATGTAAAAGTAAAATCTAATATGATTCACAAAACTCAAAGTTAAGAACCAATATAAAAGTTAAGATATTGGATATTAAAGGTAGACTTCAAGTGATATATGAAGAAATTTATATGTAAATGTGAATAAATATTGAGACCACTCTCAGAGGGCCCCCTTGCACATATCCACAATCTCCCACAATCTCCAAGAGAGTTTTCTCGAAAGCCAACATAAATGATATCTGGTTTAGGATTGAATTTTGAATTTAAAACCTTTACTTCATAATAATTTTATATTATAGTTAAAGCAATGTTATGTATAAAGGAAATGTTTTTAAAGCTTACAAAACAATGCAAGCAAAGTAATGAAGAATCATAACAAGTCAAACGAGAACAATTCATCATAAAATGTCAAAAGGTTAAAACATAGCTTATAAAGTAAGTGTTTATACAAAAATGTTGATAGAATTTAAAATGTTATGATCATGATCATAAATAAAAGGCCAAAACTATCTCAAGGTGTGTAGGCTATCTCATCTCTATTATCATCGTCAACATCACTATATTAAGTCATGAGAGAGGCATTATCACTGCTAGGACTCTCCTTTGAAATATCTCTAAGCAAGATATCATTCTCATTGATGTGATGTGAAGATGTGGAAAATAAATCTAAAATTGGTGCTTCTGAAGTTGGACTAGATGCATTAAAAATAGGAGGAACCTCTCATACTATCTTTGAAGTTGTTGTCTTCCCCTCAAAATATTTCATCCACAAGTGTAAATTGCAATGAGTGCTAGCCAAATTTGTTAATTTGCTAGCTCCTAAATGGTTTCTTTTCTTGCTACGGATGAACTAATGAATGCTCCAACTCTTCTCACATGATGAGGAACTAGTGACTTATTTTTTCTACATGAAAATAATATTAATATTAGTACAAGACTTTACATGTAACAATTTTCAAATGTACATAAAATCTATAAATAATTATGATGCCCTACATACTTGACTCTACACCCTAATTGCAAATGTTTATGGTTGAGGCATCTCATATCTATCGAGAAACCAGGGATGATGTTCAAATGGTGCATATCTCGTATTGCCCTAGTTGTAGTGAAAGCATGGTTGGTCCCTTATATGATATTGATTGTATTTGTATAATATTGTGTCTCAGGATCACGATATATCGTCTCCATATAATTATAAAATCCCTTCATGATATCTCTATCTTTAGGAACATGAAATTAATTAGGCACTAGGAAAATCCCTGCAACATGTAATGGCCTATATAACATACACCACCTTTTGTTGATAATGTCCCATATCAGTTTATATCTTAAACTATCATTATTATATATCAATGATATATGTTCTCTTACTCCCCCCATGCCCTCATATACAAAACCCATGCATGCAACATTGGAATCTACCATCCTCAAAATTTGTATGATAAGCTCACAAATAGAAATATATTTTTCTACACATGATCAAAATATTTCTTCGAAGATTGTTTGCTCTACTAGTTTACCACCTTCTGACCTTGAAAAATGAGAATTCACCCACTCATCATTACATACAAATGATATTAATGCATCTTTTTGTTCTATCACCCTTTGTAGTGCAATGAAATGGGTGACAAACCTAGTGCCATTGAGTCTTAGTGGATTTATAGTTTTCTATTTTCTAAACATACTTAAACTCAATCAATGGTGAAGAATGGATTTGATCATTTTTTTTGTTTGAGATATATTTACTTGGACCCAACCTATTTTACCAATGTCATGAAGGGATAGATAAATAGAATGCGCTACACAATTTGTCCAAAACAACTTAGGTACATCTTTCATCAATAAGTCACTAGTACAAACACAATTGGATGCATTGTCAGTGACAACTTGGACTATATTGTCCCCTCCTATGGGTAAGATGGTTTCCCTCAATATCTTGAATAAATATTCAGCAAACTTTGTTTTTTCCATACAATCAATGGTAGACAAATGAATCATTCCCTAAGGACAAAAAAAAAAATCATGTTCCCAAGAGGTCTAAACAAGTGATTGGTCTAACCATGACTAACTAGAGTGCATCTAGAAATGGCCCATGAATTTCTTATTGCTTTAACACTTTTCTCTATTCTATATTTGCTCCTTTCAACTCTTTTGGTCCTAAGACTTTTATTGCTTGGAAGAACATGTAATATAATTTTTTCCTAATGTGGCCAAGATGGACCTCTAGCGTTGGTGGAAGCCAAGTTACAAGAATGGTTTTTTCTCATGGTATTTACTATGGTGTTTTCCCATGGTATTTATTCATGGTATTTACCTTGATCTCGGGATGAAAGCCTCCCAATGAAATTTGTTTGGTGGATCCATCTAGGGTTCACAAGTGTGCTTTAGTGTTTTAGCTTAGTCATTTGATGAGCAACCATTCATGCCATTGCGACAAGGGATTCATTATTATTTGTATTGGCATGTATCGTTTCTCTAATTATTAATAGAAATAAGTGGTTACAGTTTCCATATTATTTTATGTTCTCTGTCGCATTTTGGTATCTGGTGAAATTGTCATATTTTCTTTATGAGTATTTAAAACAAAACATTATAGTCTCCTAGATCTCTTCATATTTTTCTTGTTTGAGATCTTACAATTGTATCAGACTTGTGCATCCTTCCAACCTAAGGGTTTTATTGGAAAATTCCAAATTATCTGTAGGATTATTCGAGTGTTTCGTGCAAGGAACTTCGGTGCGCTTTATTCTCGCCCTAGTCGTCATTTCTATCTTTGGTGGTATTCAGAATCACCCTAGTTGGTTTTATTGATCAATTGATTGAAAGGGGAGTTTTCTACATTGGTTTAAGGGTTATCGTTTTATTGCAAAAGAAAGCGAAAACATTAGTTTTGCCAAATTATTTATTGAAGGGTTATTACTTGGCCAAAAAAATTATTCAGAGGGAGCCAAAAAGAAACTTGGGTTGTAGCCAAATATGTATTTTGGTCAAATTATCCTATGTTTTATGTAGATGAGGAGTATTATTGTAAAGGGCTGTGAAAATAGACAAGGAATATTATTGTAAAGGGTCGTGAAAATATTTCATTATTGAAGAAGTCGTAAAAGGCAAAAATATTTCAACTTGAGGATTAATTACAAGGTTGAGTGAATTAGGGCCAAGCTTCCCTGTCAGTGGCATTTCGTTCTCATTGTTTTCCAGGTACCAAAGGTTGTCGGAAGTTTGATTCTTCGGTGTCAGTCGCACTATTGTCAGAAATTTTTGGTCATGGGTACCTTGAAAGTGTATGGGATTGTAAAATTATTAGAGCACAAATACGGATCTAGCTGAAGTATAATTACACAAACTTGCAAGAAATTGAAAAAAAAATAGAATTGAGAATGAATTTGATTACACAATATTGGTTTGAGAATCAACACATAAAGAAACTAAGTTAAGCTAAGTTGTACATGCAATAACTATGGATAATTAGAGCTAACTGAAGCTATGTGTTCTTTATGTTTTGTTAATGTGCACATGCACCACATGCAAGCATTAGAGTTAACTAACTAAAGCCAAGTATGTTAATGTGCACATGCACCACATGCAAGCACTAGAGTTAACTAACTAAAGCCAAGTCCACACCACATGTAAGCACTCAAGTTAACTAACTGAAGCCAAGTGCACACAACATGTAAGCACTCAATTTAACTAACTAAAGCCAAGTGCACATCACATGCAATAACTAGAGTTGAATTGAAGCTAATTAAGGCTAACTAGGTGCATGTACACCAACAAGGATAAGTTTAAGCATCAAACCACACATGTATGGACCAATCAGGCCCCACTTAGGTAATGTGACATCTAAAGGGAAGGGGATAGGATCTCATGTTCATGGTTCGATTAAATGGATTGAAAATTCCCGCAACTTGTCTCAACAATTTTTTGCAATAGCTTCTTTGTTCTCTCGCGCATTATTAGAGTAGTGTTGTATTTGTAAGAGATTGAAATCAAAGACGAGTATTTTTCTTATGGTTGTTGATTCCTTGTATTCACGCTAGCCAAATTGAGCATTAACTGATGGAAAGATTGAATTGGAGTTAAATTATCTAGTTGTGGAAGCACCGTTGTTGCAGGGCATTGTTTGCAGTCGAGAATCCATACCAAACAATCATTGCATAATTGTTTGAGGGATGCCTAGGTATTGGAGGTTGAGGCACCAATCAATCCCATCGCATAGTTATGGGGGACAAGCAAGCATTTGGAATGTTTTTAAAGCCAATAGGTGGAAATCTAAAACTGTGGGGCCATCATGCAAGCATATATGGACTAATCCAACAGTCCAAGATTGTGGAGCATCACACAAAGGGCGCGCAGGTGTTGATTGTATATCCATGTGAATCTGCACTAGATCATACAGTGGGCCAATCTAATAATTTTTTAGGTGGGAGGGAGCCATACTCAACTGTGCAACGACTGTCACAGAGGAGTCAAGGTTGAGAGGCCATACATCCATAGCACAAAATTTTCCAGGGTGAGTCTATTGTTCTGATGTAGGTACTAGGAAATCGTTGCAGCGATTGAGGCATGGAATAGTGCAAAAGAGTTTCTGAGATGAGGTTGTTGTTCTAACGCAAGGATTGGGCTAATCATTGCAGCAATTGAGATGAGGAACTAGTATGTTAGGTACTAGATACCATACACAACACATATAATGGTTATTCGAGAACTGAATATATATGTGTGTGTGTGTGTGTGTGTTCTAGTGGCCCTTTAAAGTTTTTTTTATTCATATAGCATTTTTTGTAGTGGAGAAAAAAATTATTTGCATGTGTGTTTGGTTGAAATTGATTCCCTTAGCATGGAATAATACTGTTTATTATACAAAACAAAAAAATTAGTGTGGAGAGATATTTTGGGCATTAAAATAATCATTTCATCTTTGGGGATTCTAATTGTGATTGTTTTTAATTTGTTGCCCAGAAAAGATACCACTTAAGGGATATCAAAGTATTCTTGCATATTTTCTTGCTTGGGTATCATACAATATCTAGTATGTGGGAAGATGGGTCTTGAAGAGTTTTTAGAAAATGCCAAGAAACTTCTTCATGAATTAGAGAAAATATGGGATTCTTTAGGTACTAATACCTTCCCAAACTAAATAAAAAGACATAGCAGCACACCTTTCTCGAAAAGATCCATACTGTAACAAAAGCATCCATGGGAAGGACAAGGAAGAGGGACTAATCTCTTTGCACTTGGATCTAAGTTGCAATTGGAACAAAGTCAGTAATAGTCCTTCATAAATTTGAGGAATTAAGCACATGTTTATCTAAGGTGGGGAAACCAGAATGGAATAAACTCAATTGGGTTGTCAATTCGTACATGCTTGCTCTGAAACAACCCAAATTCTTGGAGCATCCTTGTGAAGAGGTCAAGCTCACAGTCGCTTCCTATATTAGAAATATCATAGCTTTAACATTGCCACTATGTTAT
This sequence comes from Pinus tabuliformis, assembly GCA_031772625.1. NCBI lineage: Eukaryota > Viridiplantae > Streptophyta > Pinopsida > Pinales > Pinaceae > Pinus > Pinus tabuliformis. The sequence continues at coordinate 959,240,008 of CM062820.1, forward strand.
GAAACCAGCTCACAAAAAGATAGAAAAGATAAATCAACGACTTAGAAATCAGCCTCTTCGAGGGGGAAACCTCCTTTACATTACACAAATGAACAATTCTTGGATGATACAAATGACAATACCTCCTTTCAATATATAGGAGTCTAAGTGGTCCCAATACTATCAGAGCCTACATACCAATAATATTGTAGGGCCACAACAATAACAATAGTGGGCTTCTATGGGGTACAATAATAACAACATGGGGACTATATGGGCACAATAATACAATAATGGGGTTACACTAATAACAATAAGGGTTTACACTAGTAGTATAGGGACCTAACATGACACTCTCCTTCAAAAAGTGTTGTCCTCAACGCTTGAGTAGTTCTGGTTGCTTCTATATAAAATTCTCATCCTCCCATGTAGAATCTTCAATAGGTAAGTTCTTCCACTTGATGAGATACTCTGAAATTGATCGATTTCGTAGCTGTTGATTTCTTGTTTTTGTGACTGCTTTGAGTTCCAATATGATTTTTCCTTCTTCTTCAAGTTCTGGAAATATTGTTTGAACTAGGATCTTCTGCAACTTTTGAATGAGTGCCCACACTTCTTAGTCATTGTTCCATTCATTTTTTGCTTCGTTTATCCAATCTAATTGGATAATAGAAATGGCACAAAACAATGCTTCCACATCCTCATCCTTTCTTGAGAGTGCATCTGCAACAACATTTTGCTTCCCTTTTTTGTAGATGATTTCAAAGTCATAACCCAACATCTTTGTGACCGATTTTTGTTTTTCTTATGAAGATCATATTTGTTCTAAAAAGTATTTAATACTATCATGATCTATTTTTTACTTTGAAGTGCCTTCCCATTAGGTACGGTATGATGTTTGGAGGAACACTTCCTGGAATCAAATGAATAGCATGATCATGATCACAAAAAAGTGGGAGGCCTTTGGGAGTCTCAAATACCTTGGAATGATTGTCCAGGACTTTTTGGAGATCTGGAGAAATAGATGATCTCGATGTGGGAACCTCTAGCGAACATAATTGTGCAATTACACCTCATTGTTCTTTCTTTAGAAGCTTTGTCATTTCGTTAGAGCTGATTATCTTTCTCGATTTCCATCTGATACCCCTTAATTCAACTTCCTTTCCTTTTGAAAAAAAAACATGAGAAGTTATTGAAAATTAAAAGTCATTGTACCCAAGGATTGTAGCCATTGGACGCCTACTACAACATCAACACCACACATTGGAATGGAAAGCATTAGGCTATTCAATACATATTCTCCAATGGATAGCTTGATATTATGGCACTTTCCAGAGAAATTTATGGTTCCTCCACTTGCAACCGTCACTTGACACTCTGGTGCTGGATATAGGAAGCAATTCAATTCCTTTGCTATCTTACAATGAATAAAATTATGGGTACTGCCCAAATCAATCAACACTATTACCTTTTTCTTCTTGATATGTCATTCTATCTTGATAGTTTAAGGAGTGATAATTCTGGCCAATGCATTACAAGATATGGTCGGATTCATTTCTTCTTTATCTAGGGTTTGTTCATGGTGTATATCCTCTTCTTTTGACGTTTCTTGTTCCTTTTCTTCCTCCTCTTCACAATCTATGTAAAATAATTTATTCTCAACACGCTTATGAGCTTTAGTGTATTTTCTATCACAACTGTAACAAAGGCATTTTGCTCTTTCTCTTCCAATTGTTGTGGTGTCAACCTTGTAGGTTGTGGAAGGCTAGGGAAAACAACACTTCCATATTTATAGTTGTGAGTGGTAGGTTTCCTTGTTGCCATAATTTTTCTTGCCAACCTGAATGCCTTTTCCAATGAATCAGGTTCTCAAAGACGAAACTCATGTTGAATGTTATCCTTTAAATTCCCTATGAAGAAATCAATCCTCTGCTTCTCTGGAATATCATTTACCCTTAAATTCAATTTTTGGAATTCCTCAATTTTCTTTGTCATTGAACCGTTTTGTCTGAGATTTATTAATTGGCTAAAGAAAGTGTTTTTTTTTGTATCCTCATAATGTGCTATCATTTCTTCCGTAAAAATTACCCAAGTGACAATTTTTTTACGAGAGCAAAGCCATTGATACCATACAATCTGATTTGGTTCCAAATATAAAGTTGCAATACACACCTTTTGTGTGTTTTGCACATTATGGAGATCGAAATATTGCTCCATTTGTAGTATCCATGTTACAGGATCCTTGGCATCAAACTTCCTCATATCGATCTTTGGAACATGGTGGGTCTTCAATCCACCGTTAGAGTCTATGAAATCATGATTAACATTTATTTTGTTCTCATCATGAGTTTTCTCTATTACCTTTTTGCCATTAGGAAGCCTTTCTTGTAGAAACTTTGTCAAACCTTCCTTCAAACCTTCCATGTCTTTCTTCAAATCTTCAATATTTTCATTCTTTGAATCATGATTAACATTTATTTTTTTCTCATTCTGAGTTTTCTCTACTGCCTTTTCTCCATTAGGAAGCCTTTCTTGTAGCAACTTTTTCAAACCTTCCTTCCAACCTTCCATGTCCTTCTTCCAATCTTCAATGTTGTCTTTCATACCATCCATCTTAGCTTCCACACCTTTCTTTAAACCATCCATATTATCTTCCACGTATTTCTTTAAAGCATCCATTTTATCTTCCATGCCTTTCTTTAAACCTTCCATCTTAGCTTCTATTAATTTTTGTGAGAGTAAAATTTTTTGCACTTGGTCTCGTAATTTTGATATATCATGTTGCATTTCTTCCTCTTCTTCATGAATCATGCTAGAGCTTTCAGGTTGCTTACTAGTTGTTTCCATTTTATTTCTTCAGGACATCAATTAATGATAATTATGCTTCACTATGCCCTTTGAATTCCTTCAAACTAATTTTTCAAACCAGACTTATGAAAAATTAAAAGAAAAACTACACACATTTTTTCACTTTCTAGGAGCTCAATATCGAATCTGATGTATCTCAGAAATTTTGGATCTCGAAGGTCTAAAATTGCAAACTGTGGTATCCCTCTGAGTCCTCTTTCCAATGCCACCAGTCTGATTGAAATTTGATTCTCCAAGAAAACATTATTCCCAATCTCCCAAGATTCCCTGATTATACGCTTTTTTAGTAGAGTGAAATTGTACGAAGTGCCATGTGTCACTGTTTCAACCTTTAGACATGAAACCAATGCTTAAACAACTACAGTCCATCTGATTTCTATAACTTCTGACAAAATTTCAATCTGATACTCAGAGAGAAAGTTATGACGATTTTCCCAAGATCACCTGTTTGGGATGTAATTCGGGAGCCTGAAAAAACCCTAAATGTCTTGAACCATATTTTCGCAAATATAGAGAAACAAGATCTGAAATTCAAGCCCAAGCTTAATTTAGTTATCAAGTCAAATGGGTTTTAATTTCAGTGTTTGAACCTTCTAGCAAAACACCTATAGTGAAAATGTCACAATGACCTATTTGAGATGGAATTTTAGAGATTGCAAAAACCCTAACTTCCTCAGATCATATCTCTACAAATATAGTGAGACTGTTGGAAGTAATGCTTCCATGTCTTCCAATTTGTCCTAATTTGTATTGTGTGAGTTCCTAGGTTAATAGGTGTACTAGCTATTTTTCTTAATCTAGATCCACCATTCTCGGATCTAGAAAGATCATGTATTCCTATATATGTAATATCTGTGAGATCAATAAGATATATTGTGTTTGGTGTTTTGTTTAATGGATCTCTTTTCTTTCTCTCTATTTTCTAATATGGTATCAGAGCTAGATCTGGCTTGATTCCCTCATGGGAAAGCTAGGAAGATGAGAGATCCTTGAATATTATTTCTCTGTGAATAAAATAGAATAGGAGATTGTGTTGTGTGAGTAAATTATATTATTTTTCATTTGTATATCTATTTTGAGGGAGATTGGTAGTGTCGTAGTGTTAGGTTTTATAGATCTATATGTTGAATGCTTATTGAAGTATTGAGCTGATCCATTGTGAGTTTTCAAAGAAAAATATTATGTTAAAGATTCCATATGCCGCTGCAAACAATTCAATATCTAAAGGGATTTGTTGTTGTGTTGCTTCTGCTACAATGTGATTGTGTTCACAACAAATAGGTGGCTATGTTCATTTGATGGTTTAAGGATACATAAGGGATTAAAGATTAAGTTTTTTTATGGTAAATTATTTTGTGGTGAAAATTTTTTTATGGTGCGTGAAATAAAGATGTGATGATTAGTTGGTACGTATTAAAAAAAAAGTTGTTGGTAAAAATCAAATGATGCAGAACCATAAAGAACAGGCCAATTATTCAACAAATTAATGTGACCCATTGTGCTTTGGGAGAATTAGTCACAGGTAGTTCTTAATAAGGTCAAGCTAGTGTGACCCGTCGTGCTCTGGGAGCGTTAGTACAGGTTATTTTATAAGGTCAAGTTGTAGAATTGTCTGCTGAAGACATTTTGTATCCAGAATGCTATCCTAGATAACTGATGAAGGCTGCGGAGGGCCATGGATTCATAGATGGTGGAAGTTCCATAGGATGGTTCAGTATCGAGATTGACCCGTTGCGCTCCGGGAGGTTGAGAAGCATCAATTCTGCAAAGTTCATTAACGATGGTCAGAGGCAGTTACGTTTTAAATGGAGATCAAGTGATAGCTTGAATATGTGGTGGTGAAAGAGCAGTGTTTGCAAGATTCCAGAGTGGATGTGGGTGTTGATGATGACCATATCAGACAAATCTGAAAAAGATTTATTTATTGTTATAATATGGGTTTTTTATATTTTCTACATGTAAGCATTAAGGGAGGGTGTTGGAAGTAATGCTTCCATGTCTTCCAAGTTGTCCTGAGTTGTATTGTGTGAGTTCCTAGGTTAATAGGTGTACTAGCTATTTTTAGTAATCTAGATCCACCATTCTCGGATCTAGAAAGATCATGTATTCCTATATATGTAATGTCCGTGAGATCAATAAGATATACTATGTTTGGTGTTGTGTTTAATGGATCTCTTTGCTTTCTCTCTATTTTCTAATAGAGACAAGATCTAAAATTCAGACCTGAGAATCATCGAGATTTCAGCTCAAATGGGTTTTTGGTTTAGCTTCTAAAACATCGCATAAAAAAAGTTATATAGAAAATTCCATGATGACCTATTTTGGAGCAGCGAAACCCTAGAATCCAAAGCTCTGATACCAAATGTTATGAAACTAGCTCACAAAAAGATAGAAAAGATAGATCAACTACTTAGAAATCAGCCTCTTCGAGGGGGAAACCTCATTTACATTACACAAAGGAATGATTCTTGGATGATACAAATGACAAGACCTCCTTTCTATATATAGGAGTCTAAGCGGTCACAATACAATCAGAGCCTACATAACAATAATATTGTAGGGCCACAACAATAACAATAGTGGGCTTCTATGGGTTACAATAATAACAACATGGGGACTATATGGGAACAATAATACAATAAGGGGGCTGCACTAATAACAATAAGGGTTTGCACAAGTAGTATAGGGACCTAACACATTACCACCTTACAATAATTATATCATGAGGAATACATTAAAGTTGATAGTATAAACCTTTCAAGGGTTGGACAACATCATGTTTCCTACCTTTAAGAAGAGGCGCAAAATTTTAGAACTCATGGAAAAATTCAGCTTTGGCACATTCATGTTGAATCTCGAATGTAACAAATTAATCTTTCAGATGCTCCATTACTTTTTCACTGGCATTACAACAACTCATCCAGAAACTATCAAAATAAGCAATAAAAATCTTGTGTCCCTATTCTTAGGTGGATATGTTGACATCTGCAAAACACTAAGATCCAAATTGTTGGCCATTTGGAGAAAGAAACTAAGTTTATCACCAGATACCTATGAATTAGTTGAGAGGCTAGTGAAGAAGAACATAAACCTACTTAGAAGGGATCTAACCAAGAAGGAGATGGCAAGGATTGATGGAGAAAGCAATAACAAAGGGAGTAAAACTAGCAGCAAGAATGAGCTAACAAGGAAAGGTTTATGTTGTATCTGCAAGGGACCATGGGCACATTAGGGGAATTTTGAGGTCTAAAATGGGCCTCCTAAGAAAAATGTACAACCAAAATAAACTTTATAAGAATCAATAGGGTTCAAGATGATGATGTCAACCATGGGATGTGATTCACCATTTTTGGATTAAAAACGTGAAAAGAATAAAAAAGAATAAAATAATAAAACTACATTTTCAAATCATATTTTTAACTTATCTCCCTAAGTTTTTACTCAAATCTTGAGCAGGAGTACTCGTTGGATGAAAAATTTAATTCCTCATCCAAGGAGTACCCATGTTGCATACTTTCGATGGACCCTACTACACGAAAAATGAGAAATACATGAAAAAAACGTGATTGCAATCATGTTTTTCATGTATTTCTCATTTTTTGTGTAGCAGGGTCCATTGAAAGTATGCAACATGGGTACTCCTTGGATGAGGAATCAAATTCTGCATCAATGAATGTTGCTGCTTGAAATTTGAGTAAACCCATAGGGAGATAAGTTGAAAATACGAGTTGAAAAAATAGTTTTTTCTTTTTTTCCCTCTAAAATTTGATGATGTAATGTAATCTTATTTTATTATTTCCACTATTATTTTATAATTTCCTTAGGAGGCCCATTTTAGACCTCAAAAATCCCCTAATGGCCTAACCATTCATGCCTAGGTGAGGCGAGGGAGACAACAGGGGTAGTACAGGAGGAGATTCCTTCTAATCATGGGGATTCTTCTATAGTTGGGTCCATTAATCTTTAGGAAAGAACACAACAAGAATCTTGGCGTTCAAGTCTAGATGGTGAGCAACATCATGATATTATTCAGAGAGAATTACAGGATAAGTTGATATTCAACCAACCTAACAAGCACTTAGAAGTGCATGGAGAAGGGAAGGAGGAAATTCTTCCTAATGGTATTGATGAGGTAGAATCTTGTACAACTAAGTCCATAGATTTCCAGGAGAATGTTCACGAATAATATGAGCATAAAAGTGTCCCAATGCATCCATGTTTGAAACTAAAGAGGATGAATCAGAGATTGTCTCCATAGGTGGAGAAGGTCAGGGGGAAGACATTCACGGAGACTTGAGTGAGGAGCCAATAGTATTGAACCATCATGATGAGCATGAACATGAGGGGGAGCATGACAAACATAGTGTGTAGGATGAATCATTTCCAGGGAGTTGGTCAAAGGCCCAAGTTGGAGCTATGATAATTGGGAATTCGGTGCAGACAAATATAGAGACATTTTTCAGAGCACCGGAATTTTAAGGAGAGGACTCCCAGGAAAATATTAAGCATTTCAAGACAGATCTTATGATGTTGAAGTAAAGAATTGAGATAGTCTGAGGCACTGTAATACATGATAATATGACAAATGAGGAGCTCATAGGGGTATGTGTTGAGTATGTAACTAGGTTGTCAAGTGTTGAAGAACAACTCAAGTCCCTCATAAAAAAGCAATAGGAATATATTTGGGTGTCATAGAGCAACCCTCTTTAAGGATACATCAACAAAGCTTGTAGCTCTGTTAGCACACCTCCATGCATTGGAGGAAAAGGAGATAATTTTTCTAGATGGATCTTATGGGATCCCTCCATATGTGTTTTATAGTTGAGCTCGGATCGACCAACGATCTAACAACTTAGGAGCATCCCAATTAAAATCAAAGTAGCATATCATCAACATGGTGGGATTGTTCTTTATATGAGTATGTAAACACATGAGATTATGAGATGGTACCTGATTGATGAGATGATTCTTGAGAGGAAATTCTTATCCAGGGACATAATATAGTTATAGCCATCGTTCATGAGCTATGAAGTTTGGTTATGGTGGCATTGGGATCCAGGAGGATTAGTTGATGGCAAGTGGAGTTAACAATTTGATTGGGATCCAAGAGGTAGTTCATACATCAGTGGATTTATTGATGGGCAGTGGACTCGAAGGTTGATGTGGGATCTAGGAATCAGGAGATCCATCCTTAATTGGGTAATATAGTGCCATATTATGATGGTTTAGTGGTTCATATGGGACTCTGTACTCAACTGCTTCAGACATCCATACTAGTAGATAGTTGTGAATTTATTAAGAGAAAGCAATCTTGGGGTGGGAGGATTTGTAATATTCCCTTTTTCCGATGTGGTCAATATGGAACTCTAGCGTTGGTGGCAGCCAAGTTACAACAATGGTATTTTTCTGTGGTATTTACCATGGTGTTTTCCCATGGTATTTACTCATGGTATTTACCCTCCTTTTCGAGAGAAAAATAATAAAATAAAGACTTCTAGAGAGTCCATCAAGCCTATAAAATGGGAGAGGAGCAAGGCATTTGGATCATCCTGGATTTCTCTATCTTATTGTGTATTTGTTGAGAACTTGGCGTGGGCGGTTCCACCTTGATCCCAAGACAGAAACCTCGTGGTAAAACTTATTTTGTGAATCCATCTAGGGTTCAAATGTGCTTCGGTATTTTAGCTTAGTAATTTGATGAGCTGCACCATTCATGCCATTGGGAAGGGCCTCATTATTATTTGTATTGGATTGTATCATTTCTCTAATTGTTAATAGAAATGATTGGTTGTAGTTTTCATATTATTTTATATTTTTTGCTGCATTCTGGTAAATTTCCATATTTTATTAATGAGAATTCAAAACGGAACATTATAGTATTCTAGATATCTTCATTATTTTCATGTTTGGTATCTTAGAGAACAAATGAGGGAACAAACATCCAACCATATTTAAGATAGCGTGAAATAATTAGCTTTTGATAGTGTTGAAAGAGATGCTATAACTAATGAAAAAATTATAAACTGCATCATCTACCTCATTTCATTCCAATGGTTTCCAAGCTCTCTTCAATGTTTATTGTGTTGGATCAACATTTGGTAAAATAGGTTCTCTTTGTGATCCATATGACATAGAAAATGTTGTAGATGTCATAAATGATGGAAAGGAACTTGGTATTGAATTAATAACATTTTATTTTCCTATGAATGTATCTTGTGTTTGTTTTCCACTTAAACTTTTCTTCACACCTTGCACAATTTTAGTACATGTTGCCACTCCAATTGCACCTACAATATTGAGAAAATGATATCTTGCTCAAGTCGCTGATGTCCCACAAGTATTATTTCATAACTTGTAATAAATTTCTCCATGGGATTTTCTTTCAAGATATTTGCATTCAAGAAGTTTAGATCTAAGTGTCATCAATATTCCCTAGTGTCTCAAAGTATCTTATTGGCAAGAAAAAAAAACATTCATTCTTATTCAATTAACTATATTTGCACATATTTTGAGAAACACAATTTGTCAAACTACAGTGATTACAAAGGAGTCAATGCAGAGAGGACTAGCTATGATGTTACCTATAATTTAACTAAAATTAGGGCATTCTGTGTGAAACTAAAACACAACATTCCTGAGGAATCTCATAGAAAATTGTAAATGTGGCATAATACATAATTTCAAAACTAGTACCACAGTTTTAATTGGGTAGATACAAGGAAATTACTATTTATATGTATATGAACAAATAACACAAAATATTTGATGGCAAATAACAAATAATAGTTTTAATTTAATTTCAATTTAGTATAGGTGAATTTCATAGGCTAGACTCACATATTTCACAAAATAATTTGATTCACACACATTTTGTTCCATGGATGTCATCAAAGTGGATTCATGCTACTTAGCCACCATGAAAGTTGCATAGGGAAGATTCACCCAAAAAAAATAAAAATCAATTGCTGTGTATAGATACCATTATCAATGTTCATGTTGCCCAACCAAAAACCTTATGCTTGTTACATCTCATGGGTCATTGTGTTTTTGTTCCTCAATTTCATATTTGTGTGAATCTCCCCTTGCAATTAGGGCACTTGCATGAAGATGATGGTAAAAAAAATGGTAATGGTGTGAGAAAAAATGCAATCACAAAACAATGAACTCATGTTCATAGGAACATGCACGTATTCCTAGATTTCTACCTTTGATATTCCCAAAACAACCACCAATGGGCACCAAATCAACATCAAATAGTCATTTATGGAAATTCACGTGCATTCAGACCAAGAACACAAACACATTCCTCGGAACATGCATGCACTCTAGGAACATGTATGTTGATGTTGGAAATTTTTATAAAATGCCCATGGATGATCTATTTCACCAATAGACCACACTAGGTATTTTAGGGGATATTGAGAAAATGTGATAGAAGGAATTGAGGAGAGCTTGACAAATCACTGCCAACTATGATAAATTGGTCTTCAATTCATTCCAATTATTTTGATGGAATTTGTTGTTGTTGTTGTTTTCTTTTTTAATGATAAGAAATAAACTCAAATTTAATGTTACCTTATCAAATTGCAACACACTTAATTAATATGGATTCTAGAGAAAACCCAAAGCCAACATTACCTTAGGAACATGATCCAAAACCCAATTCACAACTAACAAACATAAACATGAAAATTGATGCAAAGTTGAGGTCTTTTAGAACCCTTAAACAAGAAATTATGAAAAACTAGAGAAGAGAACCCTCATGACTATCATTAACTACTTTCTTAGACACCATTTTATCTTCTATTGCAAATGCCCAAAGCTAGTTAACTCAAATTTCATTTTACAGGGTCAGAATGTATGAATTTTATAGGATGGGGCTAAATAAAAGACAAGTTAGAGACAAAAACATTTCAAAACAATAGCTAATGACATTGTTTATTGACTCAAGGAGTAGGTTACAACAACCAGTCACAAACTAACACGTTTGTATGGATTGGTGCTCCTACCAACCATTTTTATACTAATGGATAGGTGGTTTATGGTTTTTGACAAACCTACCTCCCTGTAATAATAAGGAGGTGCCTCTATATTTCCTTAGAAAATTGTGGGCATAAATGATTTTAGGTCTCCATGTCAACTACTTTGACATTAGTGAATTCCAAGTGGCATGCCACAGGTTTGCACATGATAAGTAAAATGCCAAGTGTGACCCATTTCTAAGTCCTTTTCATCCTAGGTGAAGTTATACACCCCCTCCCTAGCATTATCCCATCACAAAAGCATAAGCCAAACATAGACATCCATATCCACCTTGACCCATAGCCTAGTGCAACATATCACTTTTATAGGATTATCCCACCAAGAGAAACCTATAGATGATGTTGGATGAGGGGCTAGGCTTTCAAGCCTTGTGATATAGTTTAGATAATAGAAGGCATATGGATGGACTATGCATTCAAGTGACCCTCATAGATGTTGGGACAGCGTCCCCTGGGGTCAATTTTGCAAATAGTTTTGTTATTTTTGTAAAGTCTCCGCAATTTGAGGAGTAGAGTGCAAAGGTCATTAGAAGTCAAAGGGGATTTAGAAAGGTCAAATACCCTTATTGTTATAGAAGTTAAGTTGTTTTGTGACCCCCCCATGGTTCACGGACCATGGTATTGTAAAAGAAGATGATATAAAAGAGTCATAGGAGGTCATAGGGAAGTCAGAAAAAGATAGCGAAGAACACAGATAAGCAATTTTTGGGTCTATATTTCCTACTATGTACTTTGGCAAAGGGGAAGGCTCCTGCAGTTGTGTGCGCAGAGACCTTGGTAATTTTGTAGCTGAGTGCGCGGGCCCCTGTATGTGTGTGTGTGGGGAAGAAAGGGTCTGTAATAGAACATCTGAACATAATAAAGACTATTTTGAAACAATATTTGTGTAATCTGTGTGTTTATGTTTACTTCTACAATTATTGTGAATTCACTTTGTTTATTGCAATTATCATAAGAAACACTTAATGAATGTGCAAAAGTGGTAGATCTGTTAATTTACTTAATGTTATGAATGTTTAAAGCAATCATCGTAGAGTTAGAATCTGTTATTTGTAAGTTGTTGTAATTACGCGTTTTAAGTATTAGGGTTCGTGAAGGTTTGAATAAAGCCCTAGGAGTAAGAGAAACCCATCACACAAACCTCTAGATGCAGAAACTTGGTTCTGTCATTCCCCAATACTCCCTCAGGTGAGACTGCAGCTTGCGTTATGCAGGTTGTTGCCGAAAGGGCCGACAATGTAGGGTATTGTTGGTTGGCGTAGCTAACTCTAAACTTGGGTCCAAACCCCCTCAAGCCAACAAATGGCTCTATTGTCAGGACCGGGATATGTCTGAGGAATGTGTGATGTCAAATAAATGATTCCCAACTAAGAAGGAGATTGAAAAGTGGATAGATTGGAAGCTGCATGAATTTGCAACCCAGGAAAACAAGAATTCTGACCTATTAAAGGAAGAGTGGTTGAATAGATACCTATATATAGACGAACAAGAAATTTTATTCTGCTCTTTTCCGTGCGAATTACATGAGTGGTTGTATAAATTAGCGGACAATTAAGGTACGTGGAAGTTGGATAACCCTATTGTGTGGACCCCAGAATTGGTGAAACTCCTAGAAGCTTCAGAAAACAATATCATGAGGGTTGTTGATTACTAGATCAATAACATTTTAGGTAGATTCATTACTGAGTTCGCAATCGATACATTTATCAGTTATAGTGAAGCTGAACACTGGTTTTTCAAAGGACCAAGAGGTAAGTATTTGAAGTCCCTAAAAACTTGGATTAAAATGCTATTGTGTGAGAAAAGGGTTATGCCATTGAATTAATGTTTAGAAGAGACTTGACGGGAACTACGTGAAGTGGAAAGACATTCAGAAGAGATCTAGATTCAGGTGTTGAGTACAGTCCTCTGTTGGGAGCGTCTGATAGTGACGAAGAAAGTAGTATTCTGAAGACACCTCAAGGTGTGTTTCAGACGGTAAATCAAGGAATTGCAGGAATACCGCATCCATCCACTCCACCTCCACCATCACCACCGCCTCGCACACCTACAGCTCCACCTCCACCTCTACTATTCAACATGGCGAATGATATGAAGATGCTCATATTCAAGGGTCTGGGGACAAAAGACCCTGAAAATTTTTGTTTTGTAGCAGATGTTGTGTGGAAGTCATAGCAGATTGTAGATGATGATCTAAAGAAAGTGCAGCTAGTCAAAGCATTGCAAGACACAACACTGAGCTAGTATATTAAGTATTGTTCAACTCATCCAAATGCGATGCTAAAAGAAACAAAGGAAGTGTTAAATAATGAACTCAAGAAGCCTAAGTCGCAAGACCATTTAGTAACAGAAGTCAAAGAAATCCAACAGAAGGTGAATGAGTCCACGTGGGACTTTGATTAGAGGTTGAAATGTCTACTCCAGCAAGCAAATATGAATATCATGGATGATCAACACAAGGACTGGTATATTGCCTCGCTACTACCCCATTTAATATTCCCACTATCACAGTAGAAGATTGGAACACAGGTAGAGGCACTAGAGGTTGCTATGAAATTGGAAGCCTCACCTATTCAGGATATGAATCTAGGAGTGAAACAGATTCAATCCCAGCTGGCTAGCATGCATATGGAGTTGTAGAGCCTCAAGAAGGGAAATGAAGTCCAAAATGAGGTCCGCGCAGAAGTATGGTGTTTGAAATGTAAGGGCCATGGACACGAGAAGGGCCATTTCCCGATGTATTATAATTATCTTGTTGAGGGAGGTCCTATCCCCCTAAAGCCAAAAAACATTACTAGGCTAAGTACAAGAGTGGTACCATGGTGCTATATCTGTCAGATTACATGAAAGCACACGATGGAAAATTTTCATTTGTTGCAGAAGTTTGTGCGGACTCCCCAACAGTTGTTCTATAATTTATGTAAGTCTGTAGGTCATGATGAGCACAATTGTTGAAGTTATGAACTGATGATGGACTGAACACCCACATATAAAGTACAGATAGAGGTCGTCTTTAGGATCAAGGTGCATTTGCATCATGTGGAGGGTTTCAAGGACGAGGAAGAGGAGGAGGAGGAGGAGCTAGAAGAGGTCGTGGCCAGATCATTTGTTAAAATTGTGGAGAACCAGGTCACTTTGCGCGAGATTTTCAGAATCCAACACGCCCCTCATGTCAGTATTGTCGATAGTTTGATCATGTCATATAAGATTGTCCCATGCTCATCGCAAAGATGCAAGAAAAGAAGACTCGGACTCAATAGCCTACCCATAACATCTAGATGATGAGATCAGAACCGCATGAAGATGGTCCTAGTTTTAATATCGTCACACGAAGTGGCATAGCTACCGGGGAGGATAAAGGGAAGCAACTAGAGGAAACATATCGGTTTGCAAGGCTACTAACAAGGAGGTTGGATTCAATGTAAATAAAGTAAAGGAAACATTTATGTAAGAAAAAGGGAGCTTCGCAGATGTAGGATCTTCTACATCAGGGACTCAAAGTACGTGCATGGGGAATCCTGGAGATGTCAGTACTGCATAGGAGACAGACCCCTCATTATTAGCATCATTTTTACAAACCTGCATGAAGCTCCTAAGGGATAAGAAGGCAATAGAGGGACTACAAGAATTGATATATAACTGCACTGGCAAGAATAAGCCACTGCCAGAACAACATGTGGTACATAAGGTGGACAAAAGTAAGAAAAGGACTGGCCGCCCATATTGGAGAATTCAAAATGGACTAGGTAATTCTTGATTTGGAGTCTGATGCAAATGATCTGCTGAAGCAAACCTGGGAAAGAATGGGAAGACCAATGCTATAGTGGTCCCCAATCCAGCTGAGAATGGAGAATCAGCAAAAGATTATTCCTATGGGGTGCCTACATGGGGTGACTATGGATACTGAAGGGGCGTGCACCATAGCTGACTTTGAAGTGATTGAAATAGTAGACGACAGTAACCGATACCCAGCATTGCTTGGAATTGATTGGGAATTTGATATGGATGCAGTCATCAACCTTAAGAAGAATAGTATGACATTTGAAAAGAAGGAAATAAGGGTTATTGTTCCATTGGATCCATCGAGGGTGCATGATATACTAAACCATTATGCGATTATGATGAGGAAGACGATATTGAGAAAATCTATAATATTACTACATGAGATGAAGATTGGATCAATCCTACAGCGGATGGGTGAATTACGTGGGAGAAGGACATCTCCTGCAATTCATATTCAGATGAGGAGCTCGAACACTGGAAAAACAGGTTGCATGAGGTATCTTCATTGTGATGCAACAATCTTACAAAGTCACTCTAATATATATCCACTGAGGTACACAACTTACCGTATTATGATGGTTTTGAAGATCAATTTATTTCTGGATAAATTTGAAAGGGATGTATTGGAGGGACATTGGTTCCAGGCATTAGACATCATGCTAAGATCTATGTCTGCCAGATGGTGGGGAACGCATAACAACTTTACAAATTGGAAGGAATATTGGCAGATTATGAAGTTGTGGTTTGAGTATGCCAATAATCGCACTACCAAGAAATATACGGCGAAGGACGATCCACGCGAGCATATGTCTCAATGGATGAAAGCATGGGGAGAAGAACCACAGCCAGAATGGGTTCATATATTCTTCCACACTTTGGATATGATTCCGATGAACTGGTACCTAGAAACAGAGTTGCGACATGGAACCGCAGAATGGGATGTTCTGAAGGAAATTTTTATGCTCACTTTTAGCTTTGAAGATGGATTTGAGTGTATTGATGAAGCGTTATAGGAGATCAAAGCTGCAATATTCAGAATGCCTCAAGAAACTGTTGTGTGGGTACAACCAGATTGGACTATGCAGTTGTGCCATGCAATCGAATGCTACAATGTGTCCATTGAGGAAGGCGAAGAAGATCCTAGGAACATCAATATTCCTGAGTCAGAAGGCCATTGCAAAGTCACAGGGCCTAAGGCGGAAGTCCCTGATATCTCACATCCCTTAAAGACCAAGCAGATGAATATTGGCTCGGAAGTGCAGTCGAAGTTCGCAAACATATGCGACTATTGGGACGAAGACACAGTGGATAAAGTCACAAAGTTATTGCAGGAGTATCATGACTTTTTCCCCACCAAGTTCTCTTATTTGAAGGGGATAGTATGGGATCTGGGCGCCATGAAGATCAATATAAAGCCAAATCTGAAGCTAGTGAAGCAGTGCCCTTATCGATTAAATCATAAGTACAAGGAAAAACTGCGCGGCGAATTGGATAAGATTCTTGCAGCTGGGATTATTGAGCCTGTCGAAGAATCAAAATGAGTTAGTCCTATGGTGGTTTAGTAAAAGAAGATGAAGGGTGAGATTCAAATATGCGTAGACTTAAGGAAGTTGAATGATGCTTATGTCCATGATCCCTTTCCCATGCCATTCACACACGAAGTACTGGAAAATGTTGGAGGTCAGGAAGACTATTTGTTTACTAATGGGTTCTCAGGGTATCAGTAGATCAAGATCGCACTGGAAGATCAAAGTAAGACCACATTCGTGACTGAATGGGGTTGTTTTCAGTATACAGTTATGCCTTTCGGACTTAAAAACGCCCCTGCAATCTTCTCTAGGCTGGTAGTCACAGCCTTCAAGGAGTTTATTCACAATTTTTTAGAGGTTTACTTCAATGATTAGACTTTGTTTGGGTTAGTTAAGAGACATGTTTCTAGTCTTCACCTCATGTTGGATACTTGTCGAAAGTATCATATATCCCTTGATATGAAGAAATGCATATTTTGTGTATGATATGGGATATTGTTGGGCCATGTAGTCTGTAAGCAGGGGCTAATGGTAGGCCCTTCAAAAATTGCAGTGATTATTAATCTAGAGCCTCCAAATAATGTCAAACAATTGTGTGTGACATTGGGCCACATAGGGTAGTATATGAATTTCATCAAATCGTATGCACAGATCACTGCGCCTATGGAAAAATTACTAAAAAAGATGTGATGTTTTGCTGGGACGATGATTGCCATAAAAGTTTGGATGTCTTGAAGGAAAAGATGGTCACTGCACCTATTTTAGTGTTCCCCGACTAGAAGAAGGAGTTTCACGTCCATGTAGATGTGTCCTGCATAGCACTAGGAGTTGTGCTCACCCAACTAAGTGAAGTTGATATCAACCATCCGATAGCATTTGCAAGTAGAAAGTTATCGAAGGCAGAAAAGAATTATTCAACCACATAGCGCAAAGGACTAGCAATGGTATATGCACTCCAGAAATTCAGGCACTATTTGTTGGGTGCACACTTCAAGATGTACACAAACCATTCTGTGTTGAAGTATCTAGTCAACAAGCCTGTGAACAATGTAAACTCTGAAATGGGAACTATAAACTCAAAACATGAAATCTGGCCAAAAAAACAAAAAAACATGAAAAACAATGCTAAAAATGAAAAGTGCGTATACCGGAATGATGGTTTTTTTTTGGGTCAATTTTCAACATGTTTTAAAAATGGTAGTGAAAACCAATTTTTTGTGCAAAAATTGTGCAAAAAACAACCTGAAAACGAAAAGCGTTGATATTGGAACGATGTTTTTTTTAGGGTCAATTTTCAAAATTTAAAAAAAAATGGCAGTAAAACCGATTTTTTTTTGTCCAAAAAAAAGTTGTTTTTGAGGAAAAAAACACACTAATGTTTTTGGTAGAATAACATTTTTCTTTCCTAGGTATAATTTCAACATGTTTTAGTAATGCCAATAAAGATAAAATAATGGGATCTGAAACACATTAAAATTCTATTAGTTTTCATCCATGTTGTTAAAAATATAATAACATGACACTAAAGATTGCTAAAATTCTAATTGTTTTCAACCATAACATTAAAGATACAAAAAAAATTGGAAACTTTTCAACCATAAAATTAAAAAACCATGACATCATGAACAAATTACATGAATAAATTAATCAAAATGTCATTATTTGTAGATTGAATGAACCATACATTATATCTCTAAGCATTTGTTGCATTGTAGATATTCTAAACAATAAAAATCATCATAATTAAAACACATAATCCAACAAACATAAAAATGACTCATAACTTCTATCTTAACACCATATGGAAATCAAAAAGTTTATTTCAAGATATGATGCAAACATTAGTTATATAAATTGTCTTAGACAATTATTCAAAATCACTCATATTTTCTTGCACACCATCAGGATTCACATCTTCAGATGAATAACTAGATGCAGATGAAGATGTTCCATATTCTTCTCTTTCATTAACTAGTGCCCCATTTGAGTCTGCATGCATGCCCACCATTTCAAGTTTCAAAATTCTTCTGGATCTACGACTAGTTTCAGCAAACTCCCATCTCAACAATATTCCTTCTGGTAACAACCTCTTCACAATCTCTATCATCTTGAAGCAAAGAGTTCCTCTCTTTGTTAAATTGAATTCATAAACAAGTATGTCAACATCCTCCAATTTTAAGAAGTCTATGTGGCAACGATTTATATTTGTACCCTTTCTTTTTCTCTTTCTGCCATTTTTTTTATCAACTACCATCTCTGGCTTATACACACCGTTGAATGGGTGTGTATTTGTGGCATACCAATGTACTTCAACACCTGTAACATATTCATTTTCTGTAATGAGCTTTATAACCTTAGAAACCCAGAATTGATAGCCATTGGGATCTCCATCTGCTAGCACTGTGATCATGAAACCCACCTTAATATCCTGTATTGAACCCCTGTAAAGGTCTTCCATGGCTTCATGTTGTGCATGAGGTCTTCTAGAACCAATATACATCTCTCTTTCCTCTGCCTGTGAATAATTGATAATACCTTGAGATTTTTGTTTTTCAACGATGTTTCTTTCCTCATGTTCATTTGACACATTTTGTGGCCAAATAAATGGATTTTTCAAAGGTATATCTTCATTTGTTGTTATTGAAATGATATCACTTTGATTATTGAAAATAGACTCCCACCAAACTGAATCAGCGATATCAAAGTATTCATATCTATATCTAATAAAAAATTTAATTTCTTCTAGGCAATCAGAATAATTTATATCTTTATTATGTTTGTGTGCATTATGAACTTCAGCAACTGATTGTAATAACAATATAATGATGATGCAAATATTGGATGATCTGGAATGAACTTCAAATATTCCAAACCCGATGATGATGCCCATTCTACAGTAGTTGAATACTTCTTGCCCCATATTAGTGTTTTCCCATCAATTTTTTTGATACGAAATTGATGTTGGAAGCTAATGTCATTAAGTTTTTCTCTGCATTTCTCCTCACCATGCAATCCTAGAATAAACCTTCGCATGTCAATAGTTTCTTCCAACACATCAAAAGTAGGCTCTGGCATGTATGATTTCTTAATACTTTCAATTAATCATGGCAAGATCCCAACTTACTTCCTCCTCAATGTGATTGAAAAACCACTGAACATTTGATCAATATGGTCATGAGTGTGCCCAACAAGAAGGAAACTAACCTTTACCTTCTAAAATATTTTCAGTTCAACAAGCATGTTTAGATATCCAAAAACAATCTGATTTTTGTTTTCACAACAAGTATTGTCCAGTTGTAGATACAAAACTTCAAGAAGATTACCAGACCAATGAGAAAGCACATCATGAATTATGGTTATTTTTAGATTTGCATCATTATGAATATTTGGAGTTGTGAAGCCCTTGGCAACATTTTCCCATTGAAAACCATACAACTGACCAAGTGATACTGAATAAAATTTTCCTCTTGTAAATTTTTGGGTGTGCGAATAAAATGTGGTAGAAGTGTTATCTTCTGGTCCATACCATCAATTATCAAACCCAAATATTTATTCATATTATCATAACACTTCTTTCGATGCTTGTACAACTTTTTCCTTTCACTTGTTTGTTGTTCGCAATGCTCTTGAAGTGCTTTGACAATGGAATCTACACAACATAAAAGAAATTCATTAAGAAATACATTTTCATAGTTGATGACTATACAATTTTAAAAGTTAAGGTTATGAATGCTTACCTCTTTCTAACCCTTCACATTTATCCCTTTTTTATTTAATAGAAGCACATGTACTGCAAATCCCCATCCTTGTCTTCTTAGGAATACGGACATTGTTGAATTATTTCTTCCATACCTTCACAAAATATTGATATGTAATAAATTGACCATGTCCCTCAGCACCTTCTGCATATTCTTTGTATAAGTTGTATATTTATCGTCTTGATAAATTATCTGGAATATGTATTGTCTCTCTATTTGGCATACACTCTCCATGCTTTGAAAATAAATCTTTCATCCATGACATTGCAATATTTGATAATGGCCCAAACTGTCGTTTATGACGTACTTCTGAATAAAATGTGGGATCCTTTTCCAAATTTTCTTGGATTCTTGACAGACGAAAATTACCCATTGAATGAAACATTTTGAAAGCCTTTCTATAGATAAATAAAGACCCAATATGATAATCATAACCTGACAATGTAGATTGCATGCACCCCACTAAATATGAATTTTGCATGCTTTTATTCATTGACAAATATCTCTTCCTTTTCTCTAATGCAAACTTGAAATCCATATGTTTCAAGCAATCTTTTTGACAACATTCACTTGAAATGAGAGCACTGATAGAACTTCTTCTCGTTAGATATTCTGCTCTACCCCTTGTATAACTAGAACATCTTGGATTGATATGAAAAGGTCTACTCTTACTCCTCGATACAATATTTCCTGGAAACACCTCCATTATTGGATCATCATTTGTATAAGCATTTTCGTCATCATTTTGAATAATGTTATCCTCCCTATGATCATCTATGCTTTTGAAATACTGACTTGGAGGATGTTCTTAATCTTGCCCTTCTTCAATGCTACCCTCATAGTCCTTAGAATTAGGACTAAATGGAAAATTTGACTTGATGCTTATTGGATATTCTTCATCATGTGCATTGTCAGTGCTGCTCTCACAGTCCATAGGATTAGGACTACGTCGAAAATGTGAATCTTTACTTACTGAAAATTCTTCATCCTACCCTTCATCATTGCTGCTCTCATAGCCCTTAGGATTAGGACTAAGTGCTTCATCTTGTCCTTTGTCACTATTGCTCTCATAGTCCTTAGGATTAGGACTAAGTGGAAACCATGACTCTTTATTTATTTGAAAATCTTCATCATGCTCTTCATCACTGCTGCTCTCATAGTCCATAGGATTAGGACTAAGTGGACACCATGACACTCTATTCATTTGAAATGATTCATCATGTTCTTCATCACTGCTGCTCTCATAGTCCATAGGATTAGGACTAAGTGGACACCGTGACACTCTATTCATTTGAAATTCTTCATCATGTTCTTCATCACTGCTGCTCTCATAGTCCATAGGATTAGGACTAAGTGGACACTGTGACACTCTATTCATTTGAAATTCTTCATCATTCCTGCTGTTGAAATATGGCAACAATAATATTCCAATTTAATTTGTCCTTGAATTAAATTGTGAATTAAAATCGAATTTATTCTTAACAACTACTTGGAAATAATTAATTAATTTATTTTAAATTAACTAGTTGGAGAAATTCAAGTTATAAGTCTTTCTGAAGTCATGCAAGAGTTATCCCTTAAATTAAGGAGATAATATTGAGTTATATTTGAGTTTTAATTAGTTAACTCAGTTTACTGAGTTAAGTCCAGTTAAATTAGTTCCAAACTGTTTGAGGAACTAATAGTGAGTTAACAATCAATTGATGCATTAATGCACTCAACTAGTGCTACTCCAGTTAACTAAAGATTCCCTCATCAGAAACTCATGCATGTCTATTTTGAGAAAGATCCAGTTGAGTGTTGGGTTGTGTTATATTCTTTCCACGACTAGCCCACATAGTTAACCAGGGGTTAGAGGGGGGGAGGTCACAAGGGGGTTTGAGGTGTTTCCATAACCCCACCTTATGGGGTCTGGGGCAGCGCCCTGAAAAATTTTGGTTTTGGACCCTATGTTAGGTTGGGCAGACCCACCTATGGTTTTGTGCATGATTTTCGCACATGTTTTTTGGATGCGATGGTTTTTGGTCCATGGTTTTGGACACGATGGTTTTCAGTCCATGCTATTGGATGCTTCGGCATGTATAAATATGTATTGTAACATTGAAAGGAACATAATGAAAAATCAAGTTGGTAGTCCTAGTTTTGGGATCCAGGGGAAATCTCTGTGTATATGTGTTTTATTTGTTATGCTCTCGCATTGTTTATTTTCTGTGTTTTAGAATTCGTATGCAGGTAATTACTATACGGGGTTAAAACCTACATTTGGTATCAGAGCAGATTTGGCTTCAAGGGGACGCCTTTGTTGCTGAGGGGTTTCGCTCGGGCTTGCGGCAGACCCTGTTCAGTGGGAGATCTGCGAGATCGATTCTAGTGGTGAAAGAAGATGGTGAGCAGTGGAAAGATAGATATCAAGAAATTTAATGGTCAGAGTTTTCAGTTGTGGAAACTCAAGATGGAGGATCTGCCGGTGGATAAAGATCAGTGGATCGCTGTAGATCCGCGTACTAAACCAACGGGAGTGTCCGATGAAGAATGGAAGAAGTTGGATCGGAAGGCAAAGAGCACAATACGATTGTGTGTCTCAAATTCAGCATTGTTGAATGTATCAGGGGAAGCTACGGCGAAGGCTTTGTGGGACAAGTTAGGGACTTTGTACCAATCTAAGTCTCTGGTGAATAAACTGTTCCTGCGGAAAAAGTTGTATAACTTGAGGATGAAAGATGGAGACTCAGTGATAGAGCATCTGAACGCATTTAATACTGTGGTAATTCAGTTAGCATCTGTTGATATTAAAATTTTAGATGAAGATAAGTGCATCAGTTTGTTGTGTTCTCTACCAGATTCATGGGATAGTATGGTTATTGCAATAGGTAGCAATGCAACTACCTTGCAATCTGATGAAATAGTCTCAGCCTTACTGACGGAGGAGATGAGACGAAAAAATATGGAGAGCCAGAATGGTGATGCCTTGTCTGTATGAGGACGGTCCCAAAATAGAAACAAAAACAAGTCATTGAGTTGGATATCTGAATCTAGAGGGAGATCTAAATCTCCAGGAAAACCTCTAAAGGTGGTGTGCTAGAAATGCGGAAAGGAAGGCCACTTTAAAAGGGAATGTAAATCTAAAGCTCCTGACAAAGGAAAGGGATCTGATGAGGCTCCTTCTGTAGAGGCGAAAACCACCTCATATGAAGGTGGGGATGTGTACTTGGCTTCTTCAAGTACACATGTAGATCATGAGGCATGGTTGATTGACTCAGGTGCATCCTTTCACTTCACTCCCCATAGAGAGTGGTTTTGCGAGTATGAGAAATATGATGGTGGTGATGTCTTCTTGGGGGATGACAGGAAGCCTAGAATCATTGGTCGTGGAAAAGTAAAGTTGAAGCTGCAAGGTGGAAGGTTTAGAACGCTTCTAGGTGTTCTACATATTCCTGCATTAGCCAGAAATTTGATTTCTGTAAGCAAACTGGATGATGCAGGTGTAGAAATAGTGTTCGAGAAGGATACCTGCAAGATGGTTCGGGAAGCATTGGTATTGATGTGGGGAGTTCGGATTGGAACTATGTACAAGCTGCAAGGTAGCACTGTTGTTGATCGGTGCAACAGTTCCGTGGTTCCTGAAAGTGGAGCAGAAAATCTAGTGGTCTCTGAAGAAAAGACCATGATGTGGCATCAAAGGCTTGGACATATTGGAGAGAAGGGCCTTCGAATACTTCATGGTAAAGGTATGGTAGAAGGTATGAGTATTAGCTCTCTGGATTTTGATTTCTGTGAAAATTGTGTATACGGGAAGCAGAATCGGGTGAGTTTCCCCTTTGGTGGTAAGAGGGTGAAACATATATTAGAGCTTGTGCACAATGATGTGTTTGGACCTGTGAAGGTTCCATCACTGGCTAAGTCTGTGTACTATGTATCATTTATAGATGACTTCTCAAGGAATACATGGATATATTTCCTTAAGAAGAAATCTGAAGTCTTTGACAAGTTTAAAGAATTTAAGGCTCTAGTGGAAAACCAGAAAAAGAAAATATAAAGGTGCTAAGGACAGATAATGGTGGAGAGTTTTGTAGCAAGGAATTTGAAGAATTCTGTAAGAAGTGTGGTATAGCACGGCAGAAGACTACTCCATATGCACCTCAGCAAAATGGAGTTGCAGAAAGAATGAACAAGACATTGATGGAAAGGGCAAGAAGCATGCTCAGTGGTGCCGGGTTAGGATATGAATTCTGGGCAGAGGCTGTGGATATTGCATGTTACCTGGTCAATAGGTCACCTTCATCAGCGTTGGAGGATAAGACTCCACAAGAGGTATGGACTGGTAAGAAACCCTCTCTTTCACATCTAAGGGTATTTGGATGTGATTTATATGTACATGTTCCAAAGGAGAAACGAACCAAGTTGGATAGTAAATCTAAAAAGTGCATCTTTATTGGGTATAAGGATGGTTTAAAGGGTTATAAGCTTTGGAACCCAATAACAAGGAAGGTTGTGTACAGCCGAGATGTGGTGTTCAGAGAGGTGAAAGATGTTATTAAACACGAAGTCCAACCAAAGGAACCCGAAAAGATAGAGTTTGAGCTAAAGGACGAAGAATCAGACTCTACAACAGAGGAGGAATCAGAAGATGAAGAGCCACAAACTCTGGCTATGAGAAGATCAGTTCGAGAAAGAAGGCAGCCATAAAGGTATAGTCCATCTGCTTTCTGTTCAAATTTTGCTTTGTCTGTTACTGATGATGATCCCAGAACTGTGAAGGAAGCAGTGGATTCAAAGGATGGAAAACTCTGGAAAGAGGCCATGGTTGATGAAATGGCATCTTTCCACAAAAATGAGGCTTGGGATCTGGTGGAGTTTCCAGCTGGAAGGAAACCGATTGGCAGCAAATGGGTGTTCAAAAAGAAGACAAATGCAAAAGGAAGAGTGGAGAAATACAAAGCTTGGTTGGTAGCAAAAGGTTATTCCCAGATGCCGGGAATTGATTTTGATGATATTTTTTCTCCTGTTGCCAAGGTAACTTCTATTAGATTACTTTTATCTATTGCTGCTGCTTTTGATTTTGAGGTAGAACAGATGGATGTGAAGACAACATTTCTTCATGAGGATCTGGAAGAGGAGATCTACATGAAGCAACCTGAAGGCTTTGCGATGAAGGGTAAGAAAGAACTGGTATGTAAGTTAAAGAAGTCTCTGTATGGGTTAAAACAGTCACCAAGGATGTGGTATCAGAAATTTGATACATTTATATGGGGATTTGGCTTCACCAGAAGCAAAGCAGATCACTATGTGTATTTTAAATTAATTGGTGACCGTGTTATTTATCTGGTCTTGTATGTGGATAATATGTTGCTGGTTGGAAATGACAAAGAAGTTATCCAGGATTTGAAGACCCAATTGTCCTCCAAATTCGACATGAAAGATCTTGGTGTTGCAAATTATATTTTGGGCATGGAAATTAAAAGAGATTGGGTAAAGAGGAAGCTCTGGTTAAACCAGAGGAAGTATGTCAAGACAATATTGCAGAGGTTTAATATGCAAGATAGTAAACCGGTGAAGGTTCCTATTCCTGTAGGTGTGAGGTTATCTGCTGAACAGTGTCCTAAGACACAAGAAGAGGAAGAGGACATGTTCCGTGTTCCATATGCAAGTGCAGTCAGTAGCCCGATGTATGCAATGGTTTGTACTAGACCAGACATTGCACATGTAGTGGGAGTATTGAGAAGGTTTATGTCAAAACCAGGGAAGGAGCACTGGACAGCAGTGAAGCAGGTTTTTAGGTATTTGCATGGCACTAGGGATTATGGTTTGTGCTACCAAGGAAGACCAGGATTGGACAGAGTGTTGGATATTCATGGCTTTGTTGATGCAGACTGGGCTGGAGATTTGGATCAGAGAAGATCTACAAGTGGGTATGTGTTTAACCTATTTGGAGGTGTAGTCAGTTGGATGAGTAAGAAAAAATCTATAGTGGCACTATCAACTACAGAGGCAGAATACATGGCAGCCACTCATGCAAACAAGGAAGCAGTTTGGTTGCAGAGATTCTGTTCAAGTATGGGGTTAGTACAGGAAGCTATAAGGATAGACTGTGATAGCGAAAGTGCAATTTTCTTGGCAAAGAACCCTGCATATCATGCAAAGACAAAGCACATTGATGTTTAGTATCACTTTGTGAGGGATATGATAGAAGATAAAAAGGTGTTGCTGGTAAAGGTGGACACTTTGAAGAATACTGTAGATGCATTGACAAAATCTATGAGCTCTGAGAAGTTCTCTTGGTGTAGAGAAACAATGGGCGTTGCAGGGCTGGATAAATGACTAAGCTCTCTTGTGCCCCCCTATGGAAAGAAAACAACAAGTGGGAGAATGTTGGGTTGTGTTATATTATTTCCACGACTAGCCCACGTAGTTAACCAGGGGTTAGAGGGGGGGAGGCAATAGGGGGTTTGAGGTGTACCCATAACCCCACTTCTGGAAAATTTTGGTTTTGGACCCTATGTTAGGTTGGGCGGACCCACCTATGGTTTTGTGCATGATTTTCGCACATGTTTTCTGGACGCGATGGTTTTCGGTCCATGGTTTTGGACACGATGGTTTTCGGTCCATGGTATTGGATGCTTTGGCATGTATAAATATGTATTGTAACATTGAAAGGAACATAATGAAAAATCAAGCTGGTAGTCCTGGTTTTGGGATCCAAGGGAAATCTCTATGTATATGTGTTTTATGTGTTATGCTATTGCATTGTTTATTTTCTGTGTTTTAGAATTCGTATGCATGTAATTACTGTACGGGGTTAAAACCTACATTGAAATTAATGTTCAAGGACAGTGTACTATCAGTTGCACGTGTTTTCTCAGGGATAAAACTCATGCATGCAATCAAGGATTCATCCTTGAAGATTGCGCAATTTTGGAGGATTGATCATCCACTTGGTAAAGGGTAATCATCCACAAGGAACAGTGAAAGGAAATAGGAGCTTGGAGGGAAGAGAGGAAGGCTGGAGAGAAGCCAAGATTACCTGTGAGCATCTGTGAGGTTTGTACTGAGAGCTGGCTAGCTGTGAGAGCTAAGGCTTTGCATAATTCCTATGTATTTCCACCATGTATGATAATACAATAGTGTGGGGTTTTTAGCTAAGGATTTCCCCAAAGTATTTTCATGTGTATTGTGCCATTGATTCTTCTTCTTCTGGTTATATTGTTCAACTCGATCTTTAAGCTTTCAGAAATTGATAGTAGAAGTAGGTTATGGTATTCTGCTTTGATTTATTTTGCATTATCGGGTTAACCTATATCAGATTTTCTACATGGTATCAAAGCTAGATTTGTAAAATTTTCTACATGGTATCGGAGCTGTGAACAATATACTGAGAAGATATTTCGAAGTTTGAAGTTCGGGGTTGCAGGTGAAAATCAAATTCATATCATACTTCAAGGTTGTCCAATGGCGTTCTATGGCTTGAGACTCGAGTATGCCTTGGAAGGTAGCTCGAATTACATAACCTGGAAAGATAGAATGGAGGTTGTATTAGAAGACAATGGTTTGAAGGAATTCATTGATCAAGAAATCCCAAAGCCAGCTTCAACTAATGCACAAGAGTTGGCTGAGTGGAAGAAGTGTGTGGTGAAGGCGAGATGGATCATCCTTGAGTTTGAGCATTGTCTCGGCGAATGGAAGTACGAGATCCATCCTTATTTCATATTGTCTCGAGTCTCCATGGGAAGGATACTCATTTTCAATATGGAAGACATTGAAGGACCTCTACCAGAACAATAGCGACCATAGGAAATTGGCGCTCAAGGTTAAGCTTCAAAGAATCAAGATGGAGAAGGGCGATACTATTTCCACATATATGAACAAGCTCACCACCTGTAGAGATGAGCTTGGCACTGTGGGAATAACTACTACCGATGATGATATGGTGAGCCTCGCTCTCCTTGGCCTTCCAAAGAGTTGGAATAGCTACCAGGACTCTGTGAATGGAAGGGAGAAACTGTCGGATTGGGAACGATTGTGGTCAGATCTTATGTAGGAGGAGATCAGGAGGAGCACACGAGATGGTTCTTCATCCAAGAATGATGATGAAGAAAATCTGGCCTTAGCAATTAAGGCAAGGAAAGGGAAGGGGAAGCCTTCCCATTTCAAATCAAATTCTTCTCATGGAGGGAAGAAGGGTGACATGTCTAAAGTAAGATGCTTTAATTGTCACAAGATGGGACATTATGCGACTAATTGCCCATCAAAGAAGTCCAAGAAGGGATCCTCGGAAGGATCGGAAGGTGAGGCATTAGCCTCTCAGTTCGAAATGGACTTTACCCTCATCGCATGCATGGTGTCATCGATGGTGGGTTGTGTATCTTGACAGTGGAGCCTCATTCCACATGACCGGTGATAAAAATTTATTCAGTGCCTTGGAGGAGAAAGACCTCAAGATGTGCATAGAGATGGGTGACGACGGAAGGTATAATGTTTCAAGAGTGGGCATGGTTGCTTTTCAGAGGGAGCATGGAGCTCCTCTCACCTTGACAAATGTGATGTATGTGCCTGGACTGAAGAAGAACTTGGTATCAGTCGCGATGTTGGAGGACAAATGCTATGAAGTTTCCTTTAGGAAAGGAAAGGCGTTCCTAAGACACAGAGCCATGGGTCAGACCAAGAGGATAGGGATTCAGGTGAAGAATCTCTATAAACTAGAGGTAGATGATTATGCAGAATTGAGTACGAAAGAAAAATTGGTGAAAAGCCAAAACATTGGTGAGTTGTGGCACAGGCCTTTGGGCCATTTGCATCATGGGGCTTTGAAGATAATGCAGCAGATATCTACAAGACTTCCCAAAGGTAAACTTGAGCAAGTTGACACATGAAAAGGTTGTACCTTGGGAAAGTACACCAAGTCTTCCTTTCATGATTGAGAGAGTCGAGCAGAGGCTATCTTAGAGTGAGTTCATACTGATTTGTGTGGACCATTCTCGAAGGCATCCACAGTGAAGCAAAGGTATTATGTGATTTTCATTTATGACTATTCTCATAAATTCTGAATTTATTTCATGCAGAAGAAGGACCAAACCTTCACAAAGTTTTGTGAGTTCAAAGCTTTGGTCGATAAAGAGTCAGGGAAGAAGATCAAGGCCTTGAGAAGCGACAACAGTGGAGAATATGTCTCTCAAGAATTTAAGAACTTTTGTGCAACGGAAGGAATTGAACAAGAGTTGATAGCACCTCATAACCCACAACAGAATGGGGTGGCCAAGAGGAAGAATAGAACTATTGTAGGGGCAGCACGGGCAATGTTGCATGACCAAGGCCTACCACTTCACTTGTGGGCTAAGGCATGCAACACAGCGGTATATTTTCAGAATCTTTGGCTCATCGGTATATTGTCTTCATCCCAAGTAGAGGCTACTGTGTACAAGCAGCTTGTGGGTTCACTGATGTACTTAGTGAACACACGACCAGATTTGTGTTATGTGTTGAACCAGCTGAGTCAAGTGATGGTTCAGCCTACCAAGATGTTTTGGAAGGAAGCAAAGCATGTATTGAGATACCTCAGAGGCACATCTCAGTATGGATTATGGTACAGATGGAGAGAGGGAGTCAAGCTACAGGGCTTCACTTATGCAGATTGGGCAAGGAGTCCATCAGATGGGAAGAGCAAATCAGGAGGGATTTTCAACCTTGGGTCAGCGGCAGTTTTGGGTATATTTATAGAAGGAAAAAGAGTCGGATTCACTTAGCTCGGCAAAGGTTGAATACATGGCTGCAAGTTCAGGCAGCTTGTGAGGCCATTAGATTCAAAAAATCCTAGTTGGTTTGTTTGATGAGGATGGGATCCAACTTTGATTAATTGTGATAATCAGAGTTGTATCAAACTATTGAGAATCAATATTTCATGATTAGGGTCCAAGCACATCGACATCTTGTATCATCATCTCAGAGACTATGTAGTGAGGAGG